>MJUU01002379.1:0-13683 GCA_002080025.1 Modiolus philippinarum
CGGATTTTGCGTTGCTCTTACCGTTTCCGAGCTACAAGGGGTCAAAGGTCCCAAAATTGCAAATTTTCGAAATATGTGAAATCTTTATTTTTCATCGGATTTCAGTAGGATGTTTTTTCTTTGGATTCCTCTTGATGTAAGCTTTCAGCAGTATGGCAGCGGATTTTGCGTTGCTCTTGCCGTTTTCGAGCTACAAGGGGTCAAAGGGGCCAAAATTGCAACTGATTCAAGCTCTTTATTGTGTCCATTTAATTACTGTATCAAGCTCTTTACTGTGTCTTCATTTATTTGAATTGCACTCATGTTCAAATTTCAGTATTCGACATGCTGCGGTCGTATCATGCTGCGCATGGCGTAGCCCTTTATTGTTATTTTTGCCCCTCCCATTTTTAAAAGGGGGGGCCAAAAAGGGCAAAATTTGGTGTTTTCACATATTTGGCTGTAGAATATTAATTACTTATCAGATTTTGATGGGGTTTCTTTCAGTGTGTTCCTGAGGAAATTTCCTATCTGGGGTTTGTCAAACGGATTTGACGTGGCATGTACCGTTCATGAGATAAATGGGGCCCAAAAGGAGTGAATTTCAAAATTTTTATTTTTTTATATTTAGTTCCGATTTTAATGCAGTTTTTTGCAATGGATTCTAAATGAAAAATTAATATAGTGCTGCAGCATCAGATTTTTGATAACTTTTTTTCTTTCCTAGCTATGAGGGCCAAATGGGGCCAAAATTGCAAACATGCAGATTACCTAAAATTTTTATCTTTCATTCGATTTCAATGGGATTTTTTTCTTTGGGTTCCTCTTGTTGTAAGCTTTTAAATATATGTAACAGATTTGATGTATTGCTGTTTCCAAGCTATAAATGTTCAAAGGGGCCGAAATTTGAAAATATGTGAAGTCATTATTTTCAATTGGATTTTAGCTGGGATTTTTAGTTACCTGGCCAAAGGCCATGTGAGCTTTTGCCATCACTCGGCGTCCGTCGTCCATCCGTCCGTCTGTCCGTCCGTCCGTCCGTCGTCCGTCCGTTAACTTTTATTCAAAAATCTTCTCCTCTGAAACTACTGGGCCAATACTTACCAAACTTGGCCTGAATCATCACCAGGGTATGCACTTTCAAGTTTGTGATTTTTATGTTCGTAGACCAAACACCATGGCTGCTGTTACTAAAAATAGAACATAGGGGTAAATTGCAGTTTTTGGCTAATAACTCGAAAAGCGTTACAGATATCAAAAATCTGACATGGGGATAAAAATGATCAGCATGACAAGATCTACCCGCTGTGCAATTTTGAAAAAAATCTGACAGCCCATCTTGGAGTTATAGCCCTTTTTCCTTTAAATTTTCAAAATTTTTGCATTTTTTATTTTTTATTTCAAAAAGTGTAACAGATAGAAGTCAAATGTAAATTGCAAAAATGTTCAGCATATCAAGATCTACCTACCCTGAAATTTTGAAGAAAATCCATAAACTTTTGTAGGAGTTATTGCCCTTTTTCCACCGATTTTTTTAAATTTTCGTATTTTTCATCTATTATTTCCAAAACTATAGAAGATGAAGGTTATGTGTAAATTGATGAAATGTTTGCCATGCTGTGGCGACTTCAAAACTGATGTTGAAAATTGTTCCTTGACTGCCATTTTCAAAATGGCCGCCAAAAAAGGCGGGTAAATTCAACATTTTCCGATTTCAATGAAACTTGGTTTCCAAATAGATATTGATGTTGCGACTTCAAAACCAAAGTTGAAAATTGTTCATTGACCGCCATTTTCAAAATGGCTGCCAAAAAAGGCGGGAAATTTCACCATTGTCCAATTTCAATGAAATTTGGTTTCCAAATAGATCTTGATGTTGCAAGTTCAAACACGGCGTTGAAAATTGTTCCTTGGCCGCCAAAAAAGGCCTGAAAATTCAACATTGTCCGATTTCAATGAAATTTGATTTCCAAATAGATATTGATGTTACGACTTCAAAACTGATGTTGAAAATTGTTTGTTGGATGCCATTTACAAAATGACGTCTCGACTTCAAAACTGGTGTCGAAAGTGGTCCTTAGCAAGACCGTTTTTTATCAAAAAATCCCAACAAAGAAATATAATAAAACATGATCAGACTTTAAAAACAGTTCAAGATATTGGAGGTGTTTGAGAAACTGAAGATCAACTGTATAACTGACATTGTTACCTTGATTGTGGCAACCTAAAACCAGGTGAGCGATACAGGCTCCTGGGAGCCTCTAGTTTTTCTTTGGATTCATCTTGATATATGCTGTCAATAGTATGTCAACAATTTTGCTTCAATCTCACAGTTTCTGAGCTTTCAGGGATCAAAAGGTCTAATTTTAATGTTCTTTAGTTTGTGTCCAGCTAATTACTGTGTCAAGCTCCTTATTGTGTCCATCTAGTTACTTTGTCAAACTCTTAACTGTGTCCTTATTCACTTTAAATTACACTTATTCAAATTTCACTGGTCGACATGCTGCGATTGTATTATGCTGCGCTCGGAGTAGCCCTTTATCTATGTCAGCTATGGTCCAGGTGAGCAATACAGGCTCTTGAGAGCCTCTTGTTATCATCTGCTTTGAAACTATTGAAGATAATTTAATCATATTTACTGGAATAATGTTATGGAGGTGTTTTACAAAGATTGTTATTTTTTCCACTATTTGACAAAAAATATCGCAACAAGGGTGGAACATGGTTTTAACAGTTGACCCTTTGAAAAAGCATTTTGTCAAGTGACTTATACAGGTTCAGTTTCTGAGCCTCTAGTTTAAAACAGTTTACATATATGAAAAGTTTGTCAAGTTTTGAAAATACTTTACACTGTACTTGTGATTTCAACATGTAGTGAGTCTTACTTTTATTTTGCTTCCAGATGGATCTGCACATGGATCTGCTCTTGGCAATACTGGATTAATTTTAGCAGTGTTAGTAGTCACTGGAGTACTGGTAGTAATACTATTAGTAATAATCCGTTGTGTTCATAGAAGAAAGAGATCAACACAATCTCCAGGTAAAACTTTATGGCCTTGTGATAATGATGTACAATATGCTATTAAAGTATACAAAAAAATTAAGTCAATAAGGCCATACAAAGTTAATATATTGGTTCTCAGGCCATTTCTCATTATATGACCGCAAAAATTTTGCGGTCGTATAATGGTATGGCGTTGGCGTTATCAGCATCGGCGTCGTCTGTGTTGGCGTCTGTGGAAAGCATAACTTTGGTTCTAGTGTGCAGATCATTATCAAATTTAAGTATGATGTTTCTTGCATGCAAGTTAAATAAGGTTTTAATTTTCAGTTTTTGGCCCCGCTCGATTTAGAAAAAGGGGCCAAAAAGGGGTAAATTTGGGTGTTTTCTCTTTATCTGTAGAATCTTTATTATTAATTGGATTTCGATGGGGTTTCTTTCAGTGTGCTCCTGAGGAAATTTCCAATCTGTAGTATTTAAAGGGATTTAATGTAGCATGTACCGTTCCCGAGATTAAATTTAGTCTGATTTTGATGCAGTTTTTTTCAATCTATTACTTATGAAAAATTAACACAGTGCTCTCTTTTAGATTTTTTACATCTTGTTTCCTTTTGTAGCTATTAGGGACCGAATGGGGCCAAAACTGCATATTTGCAGATTACCTAAAATTTTAATTTTTCATCTGATTTTCATGGGATTTTTTTCTTTTTATTTTCCTCTTGATATAAGCTTTAGGTAGTATGTCAACAAATAAGGGGTAGTTCAGCAATCAGAGCTATAAGGGGTCAAACAGGCGAAATTGCAAATTTGCAGATTACCTAAAATTTTAATTTTTCATCGGATTTCTATGGGATTTTTATACGGCCACAAAAAATTTTGAGGTCGTATATTGGTATGATACTGGTGGCGGCGGCGTATGTGGACACTTTGTTTCCTTGAGATAACTTTATTCTAGTTGAGCAATCCTTATGAAATTTTAACACAATGTTCCTTGGCACAAAAGGAAGGCTGGGATTTGGTTTGGGTATAGTGGCCCGCCTGTTTTTAAGAAAATGGCCAAAAAGGGCCAAATTGGGTGTTTTTGTATATTAGGCTGTAGAATATTATTTATCGGATTTTAATGGAGTTTCTTTCAGTGTACTCCTGAGAAAATTTCCAATCTGTAGTATGTCAACGGATTTCACGTTACATGTACCGTTCATGAAATAAATGGGCCCCAAAGGGGGCAAATCTCAAAAATTTTATTTTTCTTATTTTTAGTCCGATTTTAATGCAGTTTTTTGCAATGGATTTTTTATGTAAAGCTAACTAGCACAGCACCATCAAATTTTTGATAACTTTTTTCCTTTCCCAGTAATAAGGTTCCAAAGGGGGCCAAAATTGCAAATGTGCAGATTATTTAAAATTTTCATTTTTTATCGGATTTAGATGGGATTTTTTTCTTTGGATTCTTTTTATTGTAAGCTTTTAGTAATATGTCAACAGACTTGGCATATCTCTTACCGTTTCTGAGCTATAAGGGGTCAAAGGGGCCAAAATTGCTGATTTTCAAAATATGTTAAATATTCATTTTCCATCGGATTTCGATGGGATTTTTCTCTTTTGATTCCTCTAGTTGTTAGCTTTCAGTAGTATGCCAAAATATTTTGCGTATCTCTTAGGGTTTACAAGCTATAAGGGGTCAAAATTGCAATTTCTCATAATATGTTAAATATTTATTTTTCATTGGATTTTTTTCTGTTGATTCTTCTTTTTGTAAGCTTTCAGTAGTAAGCCAACAGATTTAAAGTATTCCTTATGGTTTAGGAGCTATAAGGGGTGAGAGGTACCAAAATTGCTATTTTTCAAAATATCTTAAATCTTTTATTTTATAGGATTTAAATGGGATTTTTTTACTTCGGATTCCTCTTGATGTAAGCTTTCAGTATTTTGTCAGCAGTTTTTGTGAAACTCTTTCAGTTTTTCATAGCTTTATGGGATTGAAAGGGCTAATTTTTATGTTCCAGAGGCCTACTTTGTGTCCAGCTAATTACTGTGTCTAGCTCCCTTATATATTCATCTAATTACGATATTAAGCTCTTTACTGTGTCTACATTCACTTTAAAATACATTTGTTCAAATTTCAGTGGTCGACATGCTGCGGTCGTATCATGCTGCGCTCGGCGTAGCCCTTTAATTTCTTTAGATTCCTCTTGATATAAGCTGTTTGCTGATTACCTAAAATTTTTATTTTTCATCAGATTTCGATGGGATTTTTTTTCTATTGATTCCTCTTGATATAAGCTTTGGGTAGTAACAGGCATAGCTCTTACCATTTCAGAGCTGTAAAGGGTCAAAGGGACCAAAACTACTAATTTGCAGATTACCTAAAATTTTTTTCATCAGATTTTGGTGGGATTTTTTCTTTGGATTCCTCTTGATATAAGATTTTGGTGGTATTCAACGGATTGGGGGAGCTCTTAGGGCTGTTCCAGTAAAACAAATGAGGGACGGGGGGGAGGCACTTTTATTTTTTACATATGGGTGGTTGTTGAAACGGTGGCAAATTAAATGACATATATAGATTAAGTTTTAAAAAAACTTCTATGGGTGGATCCCTTGCCAAAAAAGTGCCTTCCCCCGGTACCTTATATGTTTTAATGGAACAGCCCTTACTGTTTTGGAGCTATAAGGGGTCAAAGGGGTCAAAACTGCAAAATTGCAGATTTATAGTTCACCTGACAATAGTGAGAGCTATTGCCATCACTTGTTGTCCCGAGTCTGTTATCCATCCATCCATTTGTCTCTCCTTCTGTCCATTAGCTTTTCACATTTTCATCAACTCCTCTGAAGCCACTGCAGCAAATTCAACACAACGTTATAGGAATGATGTTTGGATTTTCCTTTACAAAGATTGCTATTAATTACATTTTTCAAAATGTGTAAAATCTTTATATTTTTCATCAGATTTTCATGGGATATTTTTCTTTAGATTTCTTTAGTTTTAAGCTTTCATAAGAATGTCAACAGATTTGGCACCGTTCATACTGTTTTGGAGCTATAAGGGGTCAAAGGGGCCAAAATCACAATTTTTCAAATGTGTAAAATCTCCATCTATTTTTCATCTGACCTCTACAGTAAAAAATTTGTCTATGACTTCTTGGCCTATATCAGTAGAAATTTAAAACTTTGGAAAGATGAGTTGTACATTGAATGTAATTGCAGGTCTAACGGGCAATATTTCCTGTAGGCTAATACTGTCAAAAATTATGTTTTGTGTAGCCCTGTCACACTGTCAAAATTCTTGTTATCAAATATTATTACACAACACTGAACCAAGCTTTAAATAGAAAACATGGTTAATACAATTTAATTTAACATATAAGTGTAGATTATGTACTAGGAGAAAAATGACCTTTATAGAAAGTTTAACTTTTTTAACTTAGACAAACTGTGGAAGTACTTTTTATTGGGAACATCAATTTTCATGGTTTTCATAAATATCATGTGGGTACTTAAATTTGTTGTTTCAAATTCTATGCTTAAAACTCGGGGGGAAAAATGTATTTCTTTGGGGTTTTACCAAACCTTGAAATCCACAAAAAACCAAAAGAACAATAGTACTTTCATAGTAAGTCATATTACAAAACAACCACTCACATGCTTTCACTGTTTGTTGAATACAACGTTTTTGCAATAGTTTCATTAGAATGAACATTAAACATTTATTTCCTATATGCATGTGGAGATATGAAGATTTGCTTACCCGATGGAATCATATTTCTCGAAGGCATCGCCTGAGGGAAATATGATTCACTGAGGGTAAACATATCTTCATATCTCCATCATGCATGGGAAATAAATATTTTATTCCACCACTAAGATTAATATGTACAAATCATCGTCTGCTCATGCATCCGGGGGGGGGGGGGGGGGGGGGNGGGGTTCAGCCTTCCATCCATTTTTTTCTGAATTTTTTTTCATGATCTTGAAGAACTTTGGCAAAGCTTGATAAACCTGACAAAAACTCATCTGAAATCATTTTTCCTAAAACTCCACCATAATCCCCCTGTATTCAAAGGCTGCGTCCATCAGTGAAAATCTAATGGAGTAATTCACTGCAATTAAAAAAGGCATTGCACTTGCTGAAATAAATTTGTTTTATTGATTTTTGAAATTGACATGACAAAACAAATGAACTAATTGAAACTGTACTGTTGAGACCTTATTATTCAGCAAATACTCCTGGCTAGACAACAGTGAGCTATTCCTAATTCGGAACACTTATTTACTATTGCTTAAACTCATTCACTAATATTTATATGATAACTCTTGTAAAATCTACAGAATTTCAAATGAGGGGAATATGATATTTGGACACGACGTTCAGAGGGTGACAGGATGTTTTGTTCACAGTCACATGACAGTTTCAGCCAATGAAAATTTGTCATAATGATATAGTGAAATAATATTGTTTATATATAATATCAGATGAGTTTATTACTTATACTAAGATTTTATTGGTTTCTTTGCTTTAGATGATACTGAACATAATGGCTATAAATTAGCACCAATACAACAACCTGAAGAGGATAGAATTAATGGAGCCATTGTTGTTGATATGGAAAACTTAAGTGGCAATGAGATGGTTTTCTAGTTGAGAAAAACAAACTGACAAAAAGTTGAAATTGTAAATAGAAATATTTGAGATTAGTCTTCAGAAGACATTTTGTACTTATATATTGTAAACAGTGTTTCATTCTTGATAGAGTGGAAATTACAAAAAGCTTCAATTGTACAAAATACTTTAAAAATATTAATTTGAGTTGGATTTGTTGTTCAGGGTTAAACTTGATCTGATTCTTATGTATATTGTTTATTGTGTTTCTTTCATGATAGTTTAAAAAATACACAAGTTTCAGTTTTACAAAGTACAAAAAAAAAATCAAATTTGATTTGTTTTTACAGGTAAACTTTTTCTGTATCTGCATTTTAGATCCACTTTTATAAATAAAAAATATATATCTTTTTATAACAGACCAAAAGAAGCCATATTATTACTTCTACAAAATATTTAAAATTTTATTTTTCATTTAATTTTGAAAGGAAATATTTTTAGCTCGCAAAGACGAATGTCCGGAGAGCTATTGTCATACCCCCCCCCCCGCGTCGGCGTCGTAGGCATCAGCGTCAGCAAAACTATAACCTGGCTTGTGTAATTATGACCTGAATAGCTAGGATGTTGATATTTGGTATGTGACTTCCTTGTGATGAGAGCTTTCTTCTGGTACTATACTTGAACACATTTTGACCTTGACCTTGCCCTTAGGGCAATTTTTAAAAAACTTTAACCTTGCCTCTAGAAGGTAGGCTTTTAGTGGTAGGTTGTTCATATTTGGTATATAACTTCCTTATGGTCAGAGCTTTCTTGTGGTACCATATTTGTAGACATTTTGACCTTGACCTTGCCCGGAGGGCAATTTTTTAAAAACTTTAACCTTGCTTCTAGCATTAAGTTGTTTTGTGATTGGGTGTTTATATTTGATATGTGACTTTCTTGTGAAGAGAGCTTTCTATTACTTTCGAATTTATTGTGCATTGAGGTTACTGGAATCCCCGGCAAGCTACATGTATGTTGTTTTCTGACAACTCCTGTTTTTCTATTACTGTAGCATTATGTGTTTACATTATTTGTAGCTCTTGTAGTTGAAATTAAGGGGGATGAAATCACTTGTATGATGTTTGACAATGCTGATTTTGTTTATATATTTGACATTTGTTGATTTACAAAAATGTACATGTAACATGAAACGTGTCAGTTGATACTTCAAGTGTACACTTATTTGCAATTCTCTGTGTTGGTAAATAAATTATGTCACACAATTTCAAGTTAGAATTGAGCAGAATCAAATATAGAAATGGAAAGAATTCAGACATTTACATTTAAGACTGAAAATGTTTATTTTTCTGTAAAAAAAAAACCTTGTAAAGTTTGAATATTGTCAAATGAAATATGTAAAAATATCTAAAAAAAATCCTAAAAATATAATCAAATGTTTTTATAAGCAACTTTTATTGTATATGCTTTATACATGTAAACTCATTTATGTAAAATATTGTAACTCAACTTATGTTCGCGATCTTCACAAGCATGAAAATACTTCGTAAATTTATATTCTCAACATTTTCTCTCACAATACACATGCATAAGAAGAAATAGAAAATGGTTAGTCGCGGTGAAGTTGAATGGGAGTGGCAAAACGCAAAATAGAGTATCCGCCAAAATAAGTCAGTTTACAGTATACACTCCTTGTTGTTAGACAATATTTAAGGAATTGTCATTGACTTGTAGTAGTAATGAAATCTGGTATTGTTTATTGAAATGGCAGTCATTGCTTCAACATGCAATTGACCCTTTCAACATGTGATTAATCCTATGTCTGTTTTTATACAATTTTCACATTTTTATGGTACATTCACCATAATATTGTAAGCTAGATTAAACACGGACAGAATTTTCTCATTTTAAGTTATTTTTCTTGTTCTTTACTCATATACCGTACTGGTATAGTGGATAATTTTCGTGGGGTTCTATTTTTGCTATATTCGTGAGGTTTCTGTAAGCACAAAAACAAAATTTGCGAAATTATAATCAGTATATCTTTATACATGTCTTTCCCTTACACAATTTTGAATTCACGAAAATTGATGACTGCTAAAATTTAATACCTCTCTTTTGGAAACGAATTGCGAAATTTGGTAATCGTGAAAATTACCCGCTGTATGTTCAAAAAATAAAATAAAAGTTATCAGGTGTTTTCAGTAAGAATAATAAAGAATATGTAAGAAACTCTGAGAACATGTGCTTTGTTAAGCTTTAATAAGAAATAATTATCAGACAGATTTTCCTTGAATTTCAATATTTGAGAGAAATGCAATAAGGCTATGGGTTGAACTGAAAAAATCTGCATATGTCACAGTTTGATTAATAGAGATTTTTCATGTAGCTTATGAAATAGAAAATATTTATGGGAAAAGGAAGCTTATCCACAGCAAAGTGTTTGAAATATGATATTTGATATTTGTCAATGTATTATGACGTCACAATAAAAAGCAAAAGATAAGAGCATTCAAGTTTGAACTTTGTGTCAATTCATTATTGTTCGCCAATATTTATTGTATCAAAAACAAAACTTCCATTATTCTATATAAAATACAGAAGTTGCATAATAAACAGTAAATTTAGTTATGCTGTACATGTGTTTCAAGAAGTAAACTCTCTTCAGCAGCATTAGAAGTACTAAAATAGATTTGAAAATCAGACAAAAATCTAAGTTTTTTGGCTACATAAACAAAATATAATGCTCATTGCACAGCTTTCATCTAGATAGACATTGCAGTGCTGTGCAATTCAACAGTGCATTTAAAAAATATAAAGTCGAATATATGATAGCTTTGATCATGTTGGCTGGTACAGTCAATAGAAGGTTTTTTTTTCTTTGCAATGTCTTTATTGATTGACTAATGTGAAATCACTTTGCCCAGAATTATGTCCCTTCCCATAAATAATGTTTATTCGGGATACATTGTAAATTCATCTCCTTCAAAAGCATAGTTACATATATATTTTTTGGACTATTCAAAAGGTTGAGATTATAATTTATCTATTCACAAACTCATGGATCAAAGGTTCATTTCAGTTAACTTAAAGATTGCGTTTCCATATTTTCTTCAAGCATTCCATACTCAACAACAAAAGAAACGCACCACTGACGTGTATTTCTATGTACCTTAAGATTCAACAGCAAATATCTCTTCAAATACTTGCTGGAACAACTTGAAATCTTTACACATTGTTTCTCTTATCACAAAGTCAAAATTCTGAAAAAATGAAACTTTTTGGAATTTTGAATTTCATTTTCTCAAAAAACACTTTTTTCACCCCAAAATGCAAAAATTGTTGAAAAGGATTAATTTTGAACCTTCTGTGCTCCTACCTGTAAGATTTGGTAAAAAGTTACTGTTTTTGTAACTTTTGACAATACAACTTCCAAACAAGCTCATTCTGGGGCAATTCTTTGAATTGTGTTTTCTTACACATTCACCGGAAACCGTTGCTGTGACTTGAAAATGACAAATTTTTTGACAAAAATTGACTTGCTTGTTCTAGACATTGGAATTTAAAAAATACATAAAAAAGGATGATTTGGCTAAATTTTCTAGGGAGCTAAATAATATTAAAAAAGTGGTGCGTTTCTTGTGTTGCATAGTATATGTAGTTTGGGTGAAAAAAATGGACAAAAATGCACAAACTTAGAGCTTTATTCTAGGAAAAACATGCATGGTGGCCCATGTTTTTATTCCAGATTTTTGTCTTGCCCGCGACGAAAGTCGCGAAAGCAAGACATATGCGTGCAAAGTATGACGACGGCGACGGCGTTAACTTTTACTAAATGCAGGATATTTTGAAAACCCTTTTATGTAGGAACATCATATTTGGTCCAGTGGTAGTACTAAACGAGTGCTACCTGACGGACATAATATTATGTGACCTTGACCTCAATTTCACGGTCTAGTGGCCACGTTAAGTTTTTCTGCTTAAGTCCATTTCTCAATAACTAGGAGTGGTAGGTTGATAATATTTGGTATGTAGGTTGGTCTTGGGTAGTACATGTCAGTCTGGCAGGTGACTTTTGTCCTTGACCTCAATTTCACGGTCTAGTGGCCACGTTAAGTTTTTCTGTTTAAGTCCATTTCTCAATACCTAGAAGTGGTAGGTTGATAATATTTGGTATATAGGTTGGTCTTTTGTAGTACATGTCAGTCTGGGAGGTGACTTTTGTCTTTGGCCTCAATTTCACAGTCTAGTGAGCATGTTCACATTTCTGATTAGTTCACTTAGAATTCATATCAATTTAGAGGCCAGCAGGGACGGGCGAGACATCTTTTAGGGTCTTCACTTGTATGTATGTAGGACAGGGTCTTCAATTGTGCAGATTAATAGAAAAATTTTATGGTTGTGAATATTAGTGTGCATCAACTTTAAAACAAATATTTTTAGTTTGACAGACTACAGTTTCTAGCAAACTTTTGAGGGGGTGGACAGGGTTAAGGGAGACGGGAGAAAGGGGGCGGGAGAAAGGAGAAAGGGGGCAGGAGGAAGGGGAGAGGGGGTGGAAGAAAGGAGAAAAGGGGCTTAAAAGGGAGAAAAGAAATGGAGACAGGAGAAAGGGAGGAGGGAGACAAAAAAGAGGGGGCAGGAGAAAGGAGAGAGAGGGAGGGAGAAAGGAGAGAGAGGGCGGGAGAAAGGAGCAACGGGGCGGGAGAAAGGAGCAAAGGGGTGGGAGAAAGGAGAAAGACACCCCCCTCTCCACCCACTCACTTTTAGGTTTTTTATATTGAAAAAAAAATTTATGTAATTTCTGTTGATGTTGTAACAGACTGTTTACACTGATACATATGGTTTTATCTCTGTAAAGATTTTTTTTCAGACATTGGCAAATACCCACATGAAGGATTCAAATTGTAAGCTCCATTACAAATTTTAACACCCAGAAAATTTTAGTGTTATTATTTTGAAGTGCACTTGGTTTCAGCATCTGTGCTGTTTAAATTTTTGTTTATAGAATTAAATGTCTTGTATTAGCATGATTAGTTTGAGCAAAAACTTGTCAGATTTTAATGGATGTTATTATTATATGACAAGATACCATTTATTCATTAAAAATTTTGAGCAATAAAGGGTAAAAAATTATGCAATTATTGCTCAGCAGACTTGGTTGTTTTTTTCTGTTATGTTGCTCATTTCAAATCTGTAAGAAATATACCATTCTTTTGTAGCTTACTTGGCCTAAAAGGCCATGTGAGCTTTTGCCATCACTTTGCGTCCGTCGTCTGCCAACAATCTCAAAAATCTTCTCCTCTGAAACTGCTGAGCCAATTGTAACCAAACTTGGCCTGAAGCATCACCAGGGTATGCAATTTAAAAATTGTGTTCGATTAGTCTGAAGACAAAACAACATGGCTGCTGTTACTAAAAATAAAACATAGGGGTAAATTGCTGTTTTTTGCAAATAAATCAAAAACAGTTACAGATATCAAAAATCCGACATGGTGTTAACGTGATCAGCATAGCAAGATCTACCTGCCCTGCAATTTCGAAGAAAATCCGAAAACCCGTCTTGGAGTTATTGCCCTTTTTCTGTAAAATTTGCAAAACTTTAACTTTATTAATTTTTTATCAGAAAAACTATAAGAGATGGATGTCAACTTTGAATTGCAAAAATGTTCAGCATGTCAAGATCTACCAACCCGTAAATTTTTGAAGATAATCAAAAAACCCTTGTGGGAGTTATTGCCCTTTTTTCACAGAATTTTCAAAATTTTCATATTTTTCATCTTTTATTTCCAAAACTAAAGAAGATGAAGGTTAAGTGTGAATTGATAAAATGTTTGTAATGCTGTGGCGACTTCAAAACTGATGTTGAAAATTATTGGTTGACCACCATTTTCAAAATGGCTGCCAAAAAAATTCGGGAAAATTCAACATTGTCCGATTTCAATGAAATTTGGTTTCCAAATAGATATTGATGTTGCGACTTCAAAACCGGTGTTGAAAATTGTTTGTTGACCACCATATTCAAAATGGCCACAAAAAAAGGTGGGAAAATTCAACATTGTCTGATCTGAATGAAATTTGGTTTCCAAATTAAGTGAATATTGAT
>MJUU01002379.1:15244-28619 GCA_002080025.1 Modiolus philippinarum
AGTGTGAGCTATTGCCATCACTTGGCGTCCATGGTCCATTAAATTTTTCACATTTTCATCTTCTCCTCTGAAACCACTGAAGCAAATTCAACCAAACTTTAAAGGAATGCTGTTTGGAAGGCCCTTGACAAATATTGCTCATTTCGTTATTTTCTGACAAAAGACATGGCTGCCAGCACAGAACTTAAGATAACATTGGACCCTATGGAATAAATCACATTTTTAGCTTACCTCACGCAGCGAGGGGGCTTATTTGATACCCTGAGCGTCGGCGTCCGTGCCTGGTTAGGAAGAATGGTTTAAGTCCATTCCCGGTTACTGACATGTCTCACATCAACCATATTGGTATGTATGATGCATTTTGGGATGACAACAACAATGCATGCTTCGGATGCTGTCTGTGACCTACGTTTTAGGCATGAGCAACTTAGTTAGGTAGAATGGTTCAAGTCCATTCCTGGTTACTGACATGTCCAACATCAACCATATTGGTCTGTGTGATGCATTTTTGGATGACAACAACAATGCATGTTTCGGCTGCTGTCTGTGACCTACATTTTACGTATGAGCGACTTGGTTAGGTAGAATGTTGAAGTCCATAGCTGGTAACTGACATGTCCCACATCAACCATATTGGTATGTATGATGCATTTTTGGGTGACAGTCTTTGGTCCACATTTTATGCATGAATGAATTTGTTGAAAAGAATGATTATAGTCCATTCCTGTTTAC
The DNA here is from genome assembly GCA_002080025.1 of Modiolus philippinarum. Classification (NCBI taxonomy): domain Eukaryota; kingdom Metazoa; phylum Mollusca; class Bivalvia; order Mytilida; family Modiolidae; genus Modiolus; species Modiolus philippinarum. The sequence continues at coordinate 15,977 of MJUU01002379.1, forward strand.
TGACATGTTTAACATGTGACAATGCTGTGCAACGAGGTGAGTTTAGCAGGCTGTGGCTGCTTCTATGTTCATCTTCTCCTCTGAAACAACTGAAGGAAATTCAACCAAACTTTACAGGAATGTTGTATGGAAGGTCCTTTATAAAGATTGCTCATTTTGTTCTGATCCGATAAAAAACATAGCGGCCAGCACAGAACATGTTTAACATTGGACCCTAAAATAAAATCACATTTTCATCTTCTACTCTGAAACCACTGAAGCAAATTTAACCAAACTTTACAGGAATGATGTTCTTAAGGTCCTTAACAAAGATTGCTCATTTTGTTACAATCTGATAGAAAACATGGCCACCAACACAGAACATAGTTTAACATACAATCCTTTTTCATCTTCTCCTTTTAAACCACTGAAGCAAATTCAAACAAACTTTACAGGAATGATGTATGGAATGACTTTACAAAAATTGCTCATTTCATTTCGATCTGAAAATAAAAACATGGCCTCCAGAGCAGAGCATAATTTAACATTGTAGCCCGATATTAGAAAACAATCCTTTTCATCTTCACCTCCGAAACTATTCAAGCATATTAGACTAAATTTATAGAAGATCCTTTGCAAAAATTACTCATTTCAATAGGATCAGACAAAAAAAAAACACGGCTGCTAATGGAGAACATAGCTAAACATTGGATCCCATTGGAAACATCATTTTTGGTCATGCATGGCATAGAAGCATTTTGTCAGGTGAGCAATACAGGCTCAGTCTCTGAGCCTCTAGTTTTATTATTTGACTGATTATTATAATTGATCACCTAAAGTTTGCCCACAGACTTATGCAAAGCTCTCAGAATTATTGCCTGTGCAAGAGCAAAGTTTCCTTATTTTTATACGACCGCAAAAATTTTTGCGGTCGTATAATGGTATGGTGCTGTCGTCGTCGTCGTCATCGTCTGTTGACACTTTTGTTTTTGGGCAATAACTTAAGTTCGAGTTGATCAATCCTTATCAAATTTTAACACAATGTTCCTTGGCACAAAAGGAAGGTTTGGCATAGTTCTGGTCATTGGGGCCCCACTCGTTTTTAAAAAGGGGCAAATAGGGTTACATTTGATGTTTTCACATATTTGACTGTAGTATCTTTATTATATATCGGATTTTGATGGGGTTTCTTTCAGTGTTCTTCTTAGGAAATTTCCAATCAGTATTATGTAAACAGATTTCACATCGCATTTACCGTTCATTAGATAAATGGGTCCCAAAAGGGGGAAATCTCAAAAATCTATTTTTTTCATTTTTTGTCCAATTTTGATGCAGTTTTTTTCATTAGATTCCTTCTATGAAAAATTAATATAGCTCTCAACTTTAATATTTTTGGTAACTTGTTTCCTTTCCCAGCTATTAGGGGCTGAACGGGGCCAAAACTGCAAATTTGCTGATTACCTAAAATTTTTATTTTTCGTCGGATTTCGATGGGATGTTTTTCTTTGAATTCCTCTTGATATAAGCTTTCAGTAGTATGTCAATGGATTTTGCCTAGCTCTTACCGTCTCTGAGCTACAAGGGGTCAAAGGGGCCAAAATTGCAAATTTTCGAAATATATGAAATCTTTATTTTTCATCCGATTTCGATGGGATTTTTTTCTTTGAATTCCTATAAGCTTTCAGTGGTATGTCAACGGATTTTGCGTAGCTCTTACCGTTTCCGAGGTACAAGGGGTCAAAGGGGCCAAAATTGCAAATTTACGAAATATGTGAAATCTTTATTTTTCATCGGATTTCCATGGGATTTTTTTATTTGAATTCCTCTTGATATAAGCTTACAGTAGTGTTTCAATGGATTTTGCGTATCTCTTACCACTTCCGAGCTACAAGGGGTCACAGGGGCCAAAATTGCAAATTTTCGAAATATGTGAAAACCTTATTTTTCATCGGATTTTGATGGGATTTTTTTCTTTTAATTCCTCTTGATATAAACATCAATAGTATTTCAATGGAGATTGTGTAGCTCTTACTGTTTTCGACCTACAAGGGGCCTTAATTGCAAATTTTCGAAATATGTGAAATCTTTATTTTTCATCGGATTTCAATAGAATCTTTTTTCTTTGGATTCCTCTTGATGTAAGCTGTCAGTAGTATGATAGCGGATTTTGCATAGCTCTTACTGTTTTCCATCTACAATTCTTCTTGATATAAGCTTTCAGTAGTAAGTCAACAAATTTGGCATAGCTTTTCCCGTTTCTGAGCTAAAGGGGCCATAATTGCAACTGATTCAAGCTCTTTATTGTGTCCATTTAATTACTGTATCAAGCTTTTTACTGTGTCCTCATTCATTTTGAATTACACTTGTTCTAATTACAGTATTCGACATGCTGCGGTCGTATCTTGCTGTGCTCGGCGTAGCCCTTTATTTTATTCTTAATGTTTTTTCTGACAAAATGTTTCCGAATATCCTTTCTGTATTTGTATCAAGCTGTGCTGTGTGTAGTGCCCTGTATTGTAATTAATTCAGTTTCTCAATATATGTAAGCGATTTTTAAATGACTCAACAAACAATGAAAGGATACCTATGTAATGAATGCACATGAGACTTTAGGTAGAACCAAGCAACGGTTTTATTGTTGTTCTTCATATTGAAGTCACCATGAGGCCTTCAACAGTGAGCTTTGCTTATATCTCATAGTAAGGTCAAGATGGCCCCTCAAACTGGACTGAGTTGAATTCTTGGCTAATTGTCGAATAAATCTACATCCATGTTTTATGGGTCCATGGATGTGTATTTGAGTAAGTGTTTGAGCAAAGCATTAAGCACAGTAGTATTTATTTTTCCATTGCTGACGATAAGATTTTGCAATATTTGGCTTTCTAAATTTGATCAGGGTTAAAAACTGCAGTTACCTAGAGGACTTCCATACAAGATTCAAAAAATAAATGCAAAACATCCTCATGCCTGTCTTGTTTTTGAGCCAGTTACAGCTGAAAGAAGTGACCCCTGATTTTCTCCCTTTGCCCCAGTTGAAAGGCTAAATATTAAAAGACCCATGAAAATATTTACTGCTATACTGCATGAAGATCTTTGCCTATGTTTAAGCATAACATGTATATAAAAGCTTGAAAACGTTATGCTTTCTAGTATACATACATTTATATCCAATCACAGGCTTTAGTGTTTTCAGTTGAGTAGGGTAAATAATTTGCCACCTAGTGATAAGAAATAAGTACTACCGTGCAACCAGTAGTCTGTCGTATGCCATTGACTTAGACCTTCAAGAATCTCAAGTTCCAGAGAACAAGCCATAAGTAAATGATATTTGTTATGTAAATTGAACCTGCATAGAACATGACAGACAGTCTGTGATATAAAATGAGATCTTGATTTCCATTTTATGGCTTTTAACTTACATGACCCAAAGGGGTCAGGTGGACTATAGCCATCACTTGCAATCTGTTGCCCATCCTTTGTCCGTCTGTCCATCTTTAGCTTCTCACTTTTTCATCTTCTCCTCTGAAACCACTCACGCAATTTCAACCAATACTTTACAGGAATGATGTATGGAAGGTCCTTTATAAAGATTGTTCATTTTTTCCATCCAACAGACTACATGACTGTCAGCGCAACTTAGGTTTAACAATGGACCTTATTGAAAAACTAGAGGCTCAGAGACTGAGCCTGTATCGCTCACCTGGCAAAATGCTTCTACGCCATACATGACTAAAAAAGATGTTTCCTTACTAATGGGGTCAAATGTTTAGCTATGTTCTTCATTAGCACCCATGTTTTTTGTCTGATCCTATTGAAATGAATAATTTTTGCAAAGGACCTTCTATACATTTCAGAGATGATGATTAATTGATTATAAGGATGGTTATCTCATTCCTGGCTCTAATGTTAAACTATGTTCTGCACTGGAGGCCATCTTTTTTTTCAGATCCAAGTACCTTCACTACATCCTTACTGTAAAGATTGGTTGAATTTGCTTCAGTAGCATCAGGAGATAGCAAACAGATGCTTTTCCCTTTGGGTCCCATGTTAGACTATGTTCTATGCTGGCAGCCATGTTTTTAACGGAATCGGAAAAATTTCGGCAATCTCCATAAAAGACCTTCCATACATCTATCCTGTAGAGTTTGGTTCAATTTGCTTCAGTAGCTTCAAAGGAGATAGCAAATATATGCTTTTCCCATAGGGTCCCATGTTAAACTATAATCTGCGCTGGCAGCCATGTTTTTTCATGGATCGAAAAAATTTCGGCAAACTAAGAAAAGGACCTTCCATACATCATTCCTGTAAAGTTTGGTTCAATTTGCTTCAGTAGCTTCAGAGGAATTAGCAAATATATGCTTTTCCCATAAGGTCCCATGTTAAACTATGTTCTGCGCTGGCGGCCATGTTTTTTCAAGGATCGCAAAAATTTCGGCAAACTAAGTAAAGGACCTTCCATACATCATTCCTGTAAAGTTTGGTTCAATATGCTTCGGTAACTTCAGAGGAGATAGCAAATATATGCTTTTCCCATAAGGTCCCATGTTAAACTATGTTCTGTGCTGGCGGCCATGTTTTTTCACGGATCGAAAAAATTTCGGCAAACTAAGTAAAGGAACTTCCATGCATCATTCCTGTAAAGTTTGTTTCAATTTGCTTCAGTAGCTTCAGAGGAGATAGCAAATATATGCTTTTCCCATAGGGTCCAATGTTAAATCTAAGTTCAGCGCTGGCGGCCATGTTTTTTGGCGGATCGAAAAAATTTCGGCAAACTAAGAAAAGGACCTTCCATACATCATTCCTGTAAAGTTTGGTTCAGTTTGCTTCAGTAGCTTCAGGGGAATTAGCAAATATATGCTTTTCCCATAAGGTCCCATGTTAAACTATGTTCTGCGCTGGCGGCCATGTTTTTTCAAGGATCGCAAAAGTTCGGTAAACTAAGTAAAGGACCTTCCATACATCATTCCTGTAAAGTTTGGTTCAATATGCTTCAGTAACTTCAGAGGAGATAGCAAATATATGCTTTTCCCATAGGGTCCCATGTTAAACTATGTTCTGTGCTGGCGGCCATGTTTTTTCACGGATCGAAAAAATGTCGGCAAACTAAGTAAAGGACCTTCCATACATCATTCCTGTAAAGTATTGTTCCATTTGCTTCAGTAACTTCAGAGGAGATAGCAAATATTTGCTTTTCCCATAGGGTCCAATGTTAAACTATGTTCTGCGCTGGCGGCCATGTTTTTTCACAGATCGAAAAAATTTCGGCAAACTAAGTAAAGGAACTTCCATGCATCATTCCTGTAAAGTTTGTTTCAATTTGCTTCAGTAGCTTCAGAGGAGATAGCAAATATATGCTCTTTCCCATAGGGTCCAATGTTAAATCTAAGTTCAGCGCTGGCGGCCATGTTTTTTGGCGGATCGAAAAAATTCCGGCAAACTAAGTAAAGGACCTCCCATACATCATTCCTGTAAAGTTTCGTTGAAATTGGTTCAGTGGTTTCAGAGGAGATAGCCAAAATGTAAAAAGTTTACGGACGGACGGACGGACGGACGACGGACGGACGGACGGACGGATGATGGACGCCAAGTGATGGCAAAAGCTCACATGGCCTTTAGGCCAGGTGAGCTAAAAATCACATTTTTATCTTCTCCTCTGAAATCATTGAGGCAATTTCAATGAAACTTTACAGAAATGATGTATGAAAGTCCTTTACAAGAATTGCTCATTTCTTTTTGATCTGACAAAAAACTTAGGCGGGTGCGCGGAACATAGTTCAACATTGGACCTTATGGGAAAATCACATTTTCATCTTCTTCTCTGAAACCACTGAAGCAAATTCAACCAAACATTACAGGATTCCTTTAAAAAGATTGCTCGTTTTGTTCTGATCCAACATAAAACATGACTGCCATCGCAAAACTTAGGTTTTACATTGGACCCTTTGGGAAAAATGACAATTCATTTTCTCCTATGAAACCACTGACAGAGGTAAATTCAACCAAACTTGAAAGGAATGATATATTGCAGGTCGTATACAAAGATTGCTACTTCGTCCAATCACAAAAATATGGCTGCGAGAGAAGAATTTATATGTTAACCTTAGACACCATCATTTCCTTCATCTGCTCTGAAGGTAAGGAAGCATATTTTACTTAACTGTACTGGAACGATGATGAGAAGGTACTTTACAAAGTTTGCAATTTTTTGGTATGATTCGACCAAGAATATGGCCGCCAGCGCAGAACATAGTTTAATATTTGACGTTATGGGAAAGTCACTTTCTCTGAAACAACTGAAGCAAATTCAACCAATCTTAAAGGGAATGATGTATTGATGGTCCTTTACAAAGATTGCTCATTTCAGCTGATCCGATAAAAAATATGGCTGCCAGTACGGAACATAGATTAACATTGGACCCCATGAAAAAAATCGTTATTTGGTTCATCTGCTTTTTAATTATTGAAGGGAATGTTACTAAATTCTATTAATGGAAGATCCTTCAAAAAGATTGCTCATTTTGGTCAAATCCGACAAAAATCAGGGGTGACACCCCATTACATAGTCCAACATTGGACTCTATGGGAAAATCATATTTTCATCTTCTCCTCTAAAGCCATCGAAGCAAATTCAACTCACTACAAAAGTCAAATTGTCTGAATTTACCAATTTTTGTCTGATTTTATCTGAAAAATTACTCGACATTCTTTATTGTCTGGAATATACTTAAAAATTCTTGACTTCGTCTGAATTTTTCTTAATTATTTCTTAAAATTCTCGACACTATTCTTAATTGTCTTGACACATCTCTCGAAATTTTGAAATAAGTCTGATTGTGTCGAGACACATTCTCAACAGTCTGAACAGAGAATGAATTTGTCTCGACACATTCTTAACTGTATGAACATTGTCTGCAAAAGTCTCAACTTATTAATGATGGTCTGAATATGTCTGGATTTATTCTCAACAGTCTGAACAGAGTCTGAATATGTCTCAACATATTCTTGACAGTCTGGACAGTGTCTGAAAATGTCTCGACATATTTTCAACTGTCTAAAATGGTCTGATAAAGTCTAGATTGTATGAAGACAATTAGATAAAGAACAATTTGATGTAATTTATAAGATAAATTTCTGATGAAATTGCAAATCTTAAATAAATTAGAATAGAAATTAATTTCCTTATAAATAATAAAATTTCAAAAACTTATAAAAAATAGGGGTTCTTCTTACTGCCACTCATACCATTAAATATGTGTGCAATATACTAGTACAACAGGTGTTGACCCCTCTTATGCATTTTTCAAGAGGGCCGAGGTCACAACCTAGATATTCTCAATAAGCAAGATAATTACTTACTATGTAGAAGCTACATATACTTACTAAATTATTAACCATTTGATATATATCTGCCATTTGATGTGCAGTAAAATGATGCTATATCTGCTTTTCTATAAACGAGTACTTAATCTGTCCTAGAAAATCATTTTAGCTAGCACATAAAAAATACCATGCTAGAATTAAGCAGACAATGTACAGATTATTTCACACAATTATGATCCTCCGTCTGGGCAGGAAATCATAGGGGAGCGTATTCATTTATACCTAACAAACCAAAAATTAGGTCTTTATTACACATTTTTAATCATACCGTAAAACCTGTGTTACTATATGGGTCAGAGATTTGGGGCTGTTTCTCACTAAATAAATTTAAAGAAAACCCTACTAATTTCTTTACACAGGAAATTGACAAACTGGTACTTGAAAGGGTTCATACTAAATTTTGTAAGTTTGCCTTGGGTGTCGGTGCCAAAACATCCAATGTGGGAGTCAGGGGAGAACTTGGTAGTCAACCAATTTTATTTCATGTATTAATTAATATGATTAAATTTTGGATCAGACTTAGAGATTTAGATACTGATAGTGATGATTCTATATTGAAAGCTGCTTTTGATACGTCATGCAACCTGCTGGCTGATGACAAAGAGTCCTGGGAGGGTTGCATCCAGCAAGTTTTAAGATTTTTAAGTTTAGAATATTTGTTTCATTCTAAAGTGAAAGCGAGTGTTATCTTGAAGAAAGTTAACAAGTCTTTATATGAAAAATTTAACAGTATATGGCTTAGTTGTGTTTTTAAAGATAATAAAACGAACATGAACTCTGGAAACAAGTTGAGAACATATCGTAAGTTCAAATCTTGTTTTCAGCTTGAGCCTTATTTGTCCCTATTGAATGAAGACCAGAGGAGATTAATTGCAAAATTCAGATTAAGTAATCATGACCTAAAAATAGAGAAAGGTAGATATCAAAACATAAATGTCGAAAATAGAATCTGTGAGTTATGTAACCTTTCTATAGAGGATGAAATACATTTTCTTATTAACTGTCCTTGTCTCCAAGAACCAAGACAAAAGTATTTTGATATGATTCAAATTAATTGTAAAAACTTTTTATCATTGTCTTCAGAAAATAAATTTATTTGGCTGATGAGCAATGAGGATAGCGATGTTATTTCTAACCTTTTTGGTATATTAAAAAGTTTATTTGATAAAAGGGCTGAGATATTAAAAAGAAAAAAAAATATGAAATAAGTTTATATATATATATGTGTTATGAGTTCCTTGCTATAGTATAAAGTAAAAGTGCATTTTAGCACACTATAGTTGCAGAGTTGTCTCCCTTGTCCCCTTCGGTATCAGGGTTCACAGCTAGAGTCCTTCAGATTAATATTATTGTGTTAAAGTCTATATTTAATTTTCTAATCATCGCCAATCAACAAAATCAGTTTAATTATTTGTAATTCATTATTCTTTGTTTATGCATAATCATTGTTAATTATTCTGCCTCTTGCGGGCACTGTGATTAGTTAATAAAATCTTATCTTATCTTATCTTATCTTATTCAGTTTAAAAATCCAAGAAATTACTCATTCGGCACATATCTATATTTTAGGTCTCTTACAACCCAAACTGAATGAAGAGTCAACATCTCTGCTCATAGTCATACCATTTCTGAATAGTTTATAATCGAGTATAATATTTTGATCATCGTTTCAAGTATAATATTTAATCCGCATACCCCAAATTTAAATTGAAATAAAAAAATATAGAACTTATTAAGAAAGAAGTCTCATGAAGGTATCTGAATTATTTGTCCCAACAGGGACAATGAGCAAGCAGTTTGTATAGTCAGTTTAAAATCTGAACACAGCAGAAATTTAAAGACGTCTGCAGTATTTCTTAGGTTCCCTCTTTATTAGCTTGTCTCATGAATTTTTTCTTTTTATTCACAAATATCAAAAGTGTTCAGGGGGGTCTTCATACAAATGACATTCATTAAATTTATTTATCCAGGATTGGGAAACAATTTAACAGCATTACCAAATAGGAGTTTCCGCCGTGACGTCACAAGCTTGAAAAATTACATTTGGTTGGCAAGAAATCGTATTTACTGATTAGGGTCATAAAAATGTCATTTTCAATTAACTGGTGAGAATTTGTTATTTAAGATAAATGGATAATTCTTTTTGATCTCAATTATGGAATGTTTACACTTTTACAGGATGTAAAAAATTTAAGCTTTTTATTTTTAATATATATTAAATTAGCGTATTTTGTAAACCATATAATTTTTCGAAATTTTTACATTTTTGAAATGCACATGAAAAAATATTTGTCTATTTTTATTAAAAAGTAAATCGGTAGAAAAAATATGAATATCTCAATGTTTAACATGCATTTTACAGATCCAAAATCGTGCATATAATAAAAAAGTTATCAAAGATTGAAAATTCTATCCAAGTGCTATATAGTAATAATTCTTCGGCTTTGCCAACCAAAACTGCTAATTTGCATATGTAAATTAGATTTTGTGACGTCACTAATTGGATTCGCGGAAACTCCTATAAGGAGAATTGATGAGTTTTGAAAAGTATTAGATTTGTATATACTATATATACTATATATATACTATACATAATGTGAAACTGCTTGTAAATTGCACTTGTACAATAAAATAATAGATGAATAGGTTTACCTGAGACAATATCACTTACCTGTGACAATCTTTGTTTATATTCCTGTATACATGTAGTCTAAAGGTTTACCTGTGACAATATCACTCACCTTTGACAATCTTTGTTTATTGGGGGTATTTTTAATGAATTTATTCCTGTAGTCTAAATCTCAAAATTGATTGCAGAAAAAAATGTAAAATTTAACCTAAGCAAATTATTAATCCTTTATATAAGTTAGGAAACAATTTCATATTAAAAACAGTATATTATTTGTAAATAGTTTTATCCATGGATATAAAATGATAAATGTTGACAACATAATTTTTCTGTAATTGTGAAGATAATTAAAATTCCTGTAGGTAAATGTATGATGAAATTGGAACATCACATAATACCCATACATTAATAATTTCGGATAAAAATAATAATATATTGAAACATTGTGTTTTTAAAACATTTGGGAAAAAAGATTCCTTGAAAAGTTTACAATCCGAGTGAATTTCTATCATTGCATTTTTAATGTGTTTATTTTACTCTATTTATTTGATGCCTTATAAATAATATAGTATCCTGGACCGAGTTGCACAAAAGTTAATAGACTATTAAATATTTAATAGTCTATTAAGCTTTAACATTTCCTACTAATTTAATAGACTATTAACTTTTAATGTCTATTAAGTTTTAATTGAGCTTTGTGCAACCCAGTCCAGACCTTTTCATGGTTTGTGACATGATTATTGAAAATAAAATGCTTTTATTTGTAACATAATTACTATTAAAGGGTGATTTTACACAATTGTAGAAATGGAACACAATTCTAGCAAAATAAGCTAAGATATACAGTTTAAAACAGTCAAGATAAATAATATGAAATAGATAAAAAAAAGAAAATTTATCAAATAGTGAGAAATTTCCAATTTCTATACAAAATTAGGATATCGCAAACATGTCGAGAAATTTCTAGACAAAATTAAGAACATCGAGAACATGTCGAGAAATTTCAGACAAAATGTATAATGTTCAGAATGTCAAGAATTTTCTTAAAAATTTTTCATGCTTATTCAGACTGTCGAGAATGTGTTGAGAAATTTTAAGGCAAAATTAATACAATTAAGAATTTGTCGAGAAATTTCAGACACAATATTGAGAATGTTAAGAATGTCGAGAAATTTGTCAAGAATTTTTCATACAAATTCAGACTGTCGAGAATGTGTCGAGAAATTTTAAGACAAAATTAATACAATTAAGAATTTGTCGAGAAAAATTAAGCACAAAATCAGACATTAAAGAATGTCGAGTAATTTTTCAGACAAATTCAGTCAAAAATAGGTAAATTCAGACAATTTGACTTTTGTAGTGACTGGAACTGAGTAAATACATGGGTGCCAGTGGAAGACATAGCTTCACATTAGACCCCATTAGAATCATATCACTTTTGGTCATTAGCATTTGCATGGCTTAGACGCTTATTGTCATGTGAGGATACATGCCCATTCTCAGAACCTTTTGTTTTAACATTGCTTAAAAGATCTTTATTAATTTATCAATTTAAAATATAAAAATATTGCTAGCTTTTCCTCTAATTTTTGAGGAAGTCGGAAGAATAAGCACTTAATTTGGTGTTGCCAGATTGTCATCTCATTGACAACTGATGTCTCTTCAGTGGAGATCAAATCATTAAAATTGGAAGAAAAAAATATAAAAGTCTTAACTAATAGGATTTGAATTAAAACTAAAATAACATTAGAACTGTGCATTACACGAATGCAAGTTTCAGAGGACTGAAGATTCAGTTTTTGAGCCAGGTCTGATGAGTGCTGTGAGGGACTAACAGCCCACCAGCACAGGTATCAACCCAGTCGAAATAATTAACTAAATTCCACTGGGGTATAAAACAAAATCAGAATTTAAAATTATACCTCCACTCTCTAGAGAGTGGCGTATACTGCATTCACCTTGTCCGTCTGTTCGTCCGTTCGTCCGCAAATTATTTCCGTCACAGTTTTCTCAGCTTCTGCCCAAGGGATTTGTTTCAAATTTGGTGTGCAGCCACTATATGGTTAGATGTAAGGAACGTCCTATTTTGAGTCCTGTCAGAAGGGTACTTCCTGTTTAACGAAATGGACTTAGCTACGAAATGGGGTGAAACATGAACTTTTTGTCGCATTTTTCTCAGCTTCTGCAAGAGAGATTGATTTCATAGTTGGTATGCAGCCTCTTTATGATTAGTTGTAAGGAAGGTCTTATTTAATGGGTACTGTCAGATGGGTACTTTCTGTTAAACGAAATGGACTTAGTTACGAAATATGGTGAAACATGAATTTTCGTCGCATTGTTCTCAGCTTCTGCAAGAGCGATTGATTTCAAAATTGGTATGCAGCCTCTATATGATTAGTTGTAAGGAACTTCCTATTTTGAGTCATGTCAGATGGGTACTACCTGTTTAACGAAATGGACTTAGCTACGAAATTTGGTGAAACAAGAATTTTTCGTCACATTTTTCTCAGCTTCTACACGAAGGGTTGATTTGAAAAATGGTATACAGCCTCTATTTGATTAGTTGTAAGGAACGTCCTTTTTTGAGTCTTGTCGGATGTGTACTTCCTGTTTGACGAAATATGGACTTTGAACTAAATGGAGTGAAACATTAAT
>MJUU01002380.1:2642-13837 GCA_002080025.1 Modiolus philippinarum
TGAATGCTCAAGTGGTGTATTTTTTTTTTGACAATATACAAATTCAATTACTTGTCTAACAACAACAAAAAAATGAATCCACTAATGAAAAATATTCTGAAGTCTAGCATGTCTAGCTTTTCTGTTTTAAATCCAAAGCAGTAGAATATTTTTATATGAATGTTATATTTATAGACTGTGTGTACATGTTGTAGGCCAATGATATACAAGTAATGTGATTTAAGTTAAGAAACCACTGAGATATTTGTTCAGTTTCAATAATAAGTCTTGGTTTCGTGTTTACTGACACCACACATCTATGCTGACATTGTAACCAAATATATGTGGTTCTTCAACTATTTCAATTGTTCAGGAATATATGTTTATTATACCCCCCACGAACGAAGTTCAGGGGGGTATATAGGAATCACTCTGTCCGTCTGTCCGTCTGTCTGTCCGTCTGTCTGTCTGTCTGTGATAGCAAACAATTTTTCGCAACAGTTTTCTCAGTAACTACTCATCACTGCAACTTGAAATTTTGTATGCAAGTTTATAATGATGTCCTGTACCGCAAGTAGCGATTTTATGATTGCCGGACATCTACTTCCTGTTTACCGACTTAGTTAATTTTTGAGATCTTTTGTCAATCGTAGAAAATTTTCCTAAGTTTTCTCAGTAAATACTCATCTATGCTACTTGAAAATTTGTATGCAAGTTTATAATGATGTCCTATCCCGCAAGTAGCGGTTACAGGATTGCGGGACATCTACTTCCTGTTTACCGACTTAGTTAATTTTCGAGATCTTTTGTCAATCGTAGAAAATTTTCGTAACAGTTTTCTCAGTAACTACTTATCACTGCAACTTGGAATTTTGTATGCAAGTTTAGAATGATGTCTTATACTACAAGTAGTGATTTTAGGATTGCCAACTATCTACTTCCTGTTTACCGAGAATTGTGCAATTATAACTATTTTAGTGACAAATTATATTGGGGATCTTCTACATGGGGAGTGGGGGGTATCATTTTGTGGCCCTCCAGGCCACAGTACCTCTAGTTTTGAATATTTTGATTACAAATTTTGTCAATGTCACATGTTAACAAACTTGCACACAATCTTTTCAAGTAACTATAAAATATCTGTCATTTTTCAAAATATTGCGCCTCTCTCGATAAAATGTTCGAGACTTTAACTCACTACAGAAATTTTCGACCACTTTTGACCCCTCATTGACAGGAATCAATGTTTTCGTCATCCCAAAACGAGTCCCGATGTCCTAATCTGGTCTACTGGAGATGACCGGAGGGTATATTAAACTCAATTTAAAGTCACCTACCTGTATTTTGCAGATTATACATCCACTGAAGTAAATCTGTTATAAAATCGTCAAATGTTGGTCGATTTTCTCCATTTTTTCACAGCTTTAATCATCTTAAATTGCACAGTAGGGCACTGAAGGTGTACTTTCGGTGTAGGGAAGGTAAATCCTCCTACTTACACAGGTACCAAAACTTGAATCGCGGCCGTTCTCGATAAACTGATAATGACAATTGATTAGCGCAGATTTTGTCGGTAACGCTCATGGTACACAAAGGCGATAAAAACAATGGGGACATCCTTTCATTATCAATGGCATACAACAGGGGGTTGGCTTTAGTTATCTTTGGTTTTAGATCTATGTCATTATACATTGTACATCTATGCTCAAAGTTTACATCGCAAACATTCAAATTATTTCGAAACACTTCAATCATGGAAATTATTGGAATAATTCACTTCTACATGGTATTTTTGGAGATTATATTCACTTTTCACATTCAAAATTTACATTAAATAGATATTATTTTGCAAAAAAAAATGACTAAAAGTTTATAATGCAAACATTCAAATCATTTCGAAACACTTCAGTGATGGAAATTATTTGAATTAATCACTTCTAGAAGGTATTTTTGGAGATTGTATTCTCATTACACATTCAAAATTCTATTAAATAGATATAAGTTTACCAAAAATTGACTAAAAGTTTATATTGCAAACATTCAAATCATTTCGAAACACTTCAAATCTGGAAATTATTAGAAAAAATCACTTTTAAATGGTATTTTTGGAGATTGTGTTCTCATTTCACATTCAAAATTCTAAAAATCATGTATTAATTTGCCAAAACTTCATGAAAAGTTTACAACGCAAACATTTAAATCATTTCGAAACACTTCAAATATGGAAATTTTTGGAATAAATCACTTCAAGATGGTATGTTTGGAGATTCTATTCACATTTCACATTCGAAATTCTATTAATCAGATATTATTTTGTCAAAAATTGACTAAAAGTTTATATCACAAACATTCAAATAATTTCGAATATTTTACAAAAGGATATAGAGTAAATGAACATGAGACCATAACACATATGTTAACTCCCAACTGCATTAATTTCAATGAGCTGTATGGCCATTTCGGAAATTTATTCCTCATCAGCTTCAAATTTGCAATCATTGGAATTAATCACTTCTAGATGGTATTTTTGGATTGGTTTCTCATTTCACGTTCAAAATTCTATTAATCAGATATTATTTTGCCAAATATTGACTAAAAGTTTATATCGCAAACATTCAAATCATTTCGAAACACTTCAGATATTGAAATCATTGGAATTAATCACTTCTAGGGGGTATTTTTGGAGATTTAATTCTCCTTTCACATTCAAAATTCTATTTATCAGATTTTATTTTACATGAAATTCACAAAAAGTTTATATCGCAAACATTCAAATCATTTGGAAACACTTCAATTATGGAAATTATTGGAATAATTTACTTCTACATGGTATTTTTAGAGATTGTATTTTCATTTTACATTCAAAATGTTATTAATCAGATATTATTTTACCAAAAATTGGCTAAAAGTTTTTATTGCAAACATTCAAATCATTTCGAAACACTTCATATATTGAAATCATTGGAACTAATCACTTCTAGATGGTATTTTTGGAGACTGTATTCTCATTTCACATTCAAAATTCTATTAATCAGATATTATTTTACCAAAAGATGACTTAAACTTTAAATCGCAAACATTCAAATCATTTAGAAACACTTCAAATATTGAAATCATTGGAATTAATCAGATGGTATTTTTGAAGATTTAATTCTCCTTTCACATTCAAAATTCTATAGATCAGATATTGTTTTACATAAAATTGGCTAAAAGTTTATATCGCAAAAATCCAAATCGTTCGGGAACACTTCAAATATTGAAATTATTGTAATTAATCACTCCTAGATGGTATTTTTGGAGATTGTGTTCTCATTTCACATTCAAAATTCTATCAGTAAGATATTATTTTACAAAATATTGACAAATAACTAAATACCGAAGTTACTGTGAATTTAATTTCTGCAAATGCGTATTTTGACAACTTGTGTTTCTTCAGTGCAGATAAAATCTAATCGTTTGGAAGACCATAATCTCAAAGATATGTAAAAACTAATAGAGAACAAATAACCAAAATGATATAAGTGTAAGGCCAATCAGCTAAGGACAGAGCTTTGTATGAGGGAGATACTCCTTAGTTTTCAACAAAATTTACAAAAATTTAGATATTGTAAGGTTCCAAATAGAATCGGCTTTCGGGTCAGCACCGAAGTACTGACTACTGGGCTGATGAATACCCCCGAAGACTAACAGCCCACCAGCAGTGGCATCGACCCAGTGGTAACAAATAACTAAATACCGAAGTTACTGTGAATTTAATTTCTGCATATGCGCATTTCGACATACAGAGTTTATAAAAAAGTTTATCAAAAAGTTCATATCGCAAATATTCAAATCATTTCGAAAAACTTCAAATATGGAAATTATTGGAATAAATCACTTTCAGATGGTATTTTTTTAGATTGTATTCACATTTCACATTCAAAGTTCTTTTAATCAGATATATATTATTTTGCCAAAAATTGACTAAAAGTTTAAATCAATAACATTCAAATCATTTCAAAACACTTCAAATATTGAAATCATTGGAATTAATCACTTCTAGATTGTATTTTTGAAGATTGTTTCAAAATTCTATTAGTCAGATATTATTTCGCCAAATATTGACTAAAAGTTTATATCACAACATCATTTCGAGAAACTTCAAGTTGAAATCATTGGAATTAATCACTTCTAGATGGTATATTTGGAGATTGTATTCTCATTTCACATTCAAAATTCTATTAATCAGGTATTGTTTTACCAAAAATTGACCAAAAGTTTATTGCGCAAACATTCAAATCATCTGGAAACACTTCAAATAATGAAATTATTGTAATAAATCACTTCTAAATGGTTTTTTTGGAGATTGTATTCTCATTTAACATTCAAAAATGTATTAGTGAGATATGATTTCCCCAAATATTGACTAAAAGATTCAAATCATTTGGAAACACTTCAACAATTGAAATCATGGAAATTAATCACTTCTAGATGGTATTTCTGGCGATTGTATTCTCATTTCAAATTCAAAATTCCATTAATATGATATTGTTTTACCAAAATATGGAGATTATTGGAATAATTCACTTCTACGTGGTATTTTTAGAGATTGTATACTCATTTTACATTCAAAATTCTATTACTCAGAAATTATTTTACCAAAAATTGACTAAAAGTTTTTTTTCGCAAACATTCAAATCATTTGGAAACATTTCAAATATTGGTATCATTGGAACTAATCACTTCTAGATGGTTTGTTTTGGAGATTATATTCTGATTTCACATTCAAAATTCTATTTATCAGATATTATTTTACCAAAACATGACTAAAAGTTTAAATAGCAAACATTCAAATCATTTTGAAACACTTCAAATGTGCAAATTATTGAAAAAAAATCGTTTCTAAATGGTATTTTTGGAGATTGTGTTCTCTTTTCACATTCAAAATTCTATAAATCAGATATTGATTTGCCAAAACTTCATCAAAAGTTTACAGCTCAAGCATTCAAGTCATTTCGAAACACTTCGACGTGTAAATTATTGGTTTTTTTTTGGAGATTGTATTCACATTTCACTCTCACAATTCTATTAATCAGATATTATTTTGCCAAATATTGACTAAAAGTTTATATCGCAAACATTCAAATCATTTCAGAACACTTCAAAATTACTAGTTGGTATGTTTAGAGATTTTGTTGACATTGAATTTCATATTCAAAAAGTCTCACCATGCTGACTACCAGTTGACTATTATATTGTCAAAAAATCATAAAACGATTATATCACAAACATGCCAATCATACTGCCAAGTCATATTTTCAGAGATTGTGTTGACATAAATTTTGAGTATTTCCCGATCGTATTTAAAATTTTGTTTGTAGCATTAACCCCCGCATTAACCTTCTTTCCCAGATTGTTCCAACTGTTACTAATATCGTTGAGATATTGAAATAATCTTACATTGAAAGTTGACTGTCGAAGTAGTAACGATAAAAAAAAACTATATAAATATATACCTATATAACAGTTGACTGTCGCTTCGTCTCCAATCGCCATTTTGTCTGTTAAAAGAATAATATCACGTGATTCGTTCAATCACGTGATTCTCTTCATCAATGGGGATTCAGAATCCCCACCCAATTTATAGGAGTTTTCTGAGATATAGGGTAGTAATAATAACAATTGAAAGTATTTCCTTATCAATCGAGTTACTACTTATTGTTGTGTATTACCTTTGAATAGATGATCACAATCATAGAAGTTCATACAAACTTATTTCAACAAGAAACCTATTTCCTTCATACATGTTTATATTGGTGAACTAAGATTCCATCCCCACAAAAAGCAGTTAATTCATGTTTTTTACTTTTTTCTCTTTCTGAAATTGTGTATGTAATTTTTTCATTTTCTGAAATTTTGTATGGCAAGCCTTTGTGGAATTTATTTCCTATTTTTTTTAATTTTAGAATTTTTTTTTTCAATTTTAATACGAAAAAATCATTTTAATAGTAAAAAAAATCGTCGTATTTTCTAATATTAAAAATGATTTTAATTTAAGAAATTCCTTACATTTTTTAATATTATTTTAAAATGCGCTACGAAATCTATTTTTCATATTAAAATTATTTTTAAATATATAGACAATTAATGATAATCTACAAATGTATAAGGACATTTCCTGCTTACATGTGGATTTGTAAATTGGCCGGTGTAGTAAAACTGTCTTTACAGGAAAAGGGTATAATCCTAATCTACAAAAATATATATGTTGTGCGATGGCCACAAATTAAATATAATGGAACAAAATAAACAATAATATCCTAATTAACCATGCTCTTTTTCCAACGCAAAAATAAATACAATTTTGAAGCGTTTCATCTACATGGATACTGTCATTTTTTATATAAAATATGATTTTTTTAATATAAGAAATTAAATTTTTAACTTTGAAAAATCAGATTTAGTTTTTTAATTTAAAAAAATGAATTTCTTATATAAGAAAATGATTTTCTAATATGAAAAAAAAACAATAAAATCTATTTTTATAATTAAAAAATCGCGTGTTTTTAATTTTAAAAGAATTGATTTATTAATATCAAAGATTATTTTTAATGTCAAAAAAAGATTGCTAGCTATATCATCTGCCATAATATTTAATTAAATAGGCTATACATGAACGAGACAAACCCAATTAAACAGCATCAAATAATGGCGGTTGGATTTAGAAGGTCTCGTCTCGTCGTGCAAAAAGCAACTTTATGATCATTTTCTTATTTTATTATAATATTCAAAAATGTCATTGCAACGTTTCCCACTAACTGTGTAATATTATACAGTTTTTTAATGTGTAGCCAGGCAATAGACCAGAAAAGCTCAGTGTTCAATTGCCAGAAGCCAACGGCTAATAATAATTAGTTTGAATGCCTAATTTGAGAGGTCGCTTTAATCACAGAGCATTAACATCAATAAAGAATATCGAGGTATTCCTAGTTTACTACCAAATAGCCCACGTGACAATCATTAATATGCTAGGCAATTTGAAAAGGGGGGGGGGGGCTCCGATTAGAAATGAAAGAAAAAGTCGGCGAGCGGAGCGAAGCGCGAAATTTTTTAGGGTATTTCTTAGTAAAACTTCAGGATTTTCATAAAAAAATACATGATTGTACGAAAAAAGGGGGGTTCTAACCCAACTCCCGGAACCTCCCTCGGATCCGCCAATGTTTTCCAATAGATAAGGCGTAAAATCTCACACTCTGTTTATGATTTATACCACGCATCGTATGCTATCTTACACGTGTACAAGACATGTCGAAATTACCAATGACAGAGAAAAATAGCTAGAGAATAGTTTAGTTAAGTACTAAAATAAGCTAATACGAAGTCGAATACACAATATCAACTGGTCAGCCACTATTTACATACAATACATAGAAAATTAAAAAGAAAATATAATTATTAATGATAGATGTCAGAAATATTACTAGAATCAAATTTTTTTAGCTCTTGACTATAGGTAAATATTTGTGCAATAAAAACTAAAAAGTCCCGTATAAAGTATTGTAAAATGCACGAAGACAATCTGCAACAATAAAGCGTCTAACCACTGGTAAACAAAAACAGGGGTCGAAACACCTTGATATTTATATACACCTAAATATGATTAGAATTGAATAGAATTAAACAAAAAGATCATGTTTAACAGGTTCAAAGTCCGAAAATTACAACCACAGGCCACAATTCGCAAGAATACTAAATGTATAACAAGTATTAGCTTTCCAAAAAGCTAGTCTGACGTCAGCATTCTTTTACCCAGACAATAAAAGGTATATTTTGTCTGATGATTTACCAGAATTTCCTTGCTTCATATTCGTAACGGTAACCAAAACAAAACTCGCAATAATTGCGGTTTTCCTGATCTATAGGACACACTTAAAAAACGAACTGGTTTCTTTGTCTTTCATTCCGACAAAACCAGCATAATAACTTTCCTAAAATGTTAAAAATGTAGAAAATGATACGTGTTTATTTATGTGCCAACAGCACGCTTATAGAATGGTATATAATGCCATTTCAAATATTATCGCGGAAAAATCAGTAAATGAAAATCACGATTGTGTTAATTTATTAATCTTCAATGATATTGTCGTAACCTTATATCAATCAAATGAACACATCAGACTTTATTGACCGTCATGCAATGCAAAAATGGACGCTTTACCGAAATGCAATGCGAACATGGACGCCTTACCGGATGTGCTTTTTTTTATTCTAATACTTCTGACGCCGTGACGTCAGACAATAAGTATACCTAAATAATATTGAAAAACTAGATTCACTAGTCACAACAAATAGATTTGGCAACATAGATTAAACACTTCTCGACATAAAGTAATAAGTCTTCAGTTGTGCAAGTCATGCAGCACATTTCCATATTTTGAATGATTATGGAACAATACTTCTAGTGACTTTTTAGCTTGTCAGTACTGATATATGATATGAAAGAGCAAGAATAAGTGAATTTCTTGAATTTTGTATTTTGAGGTATGGATGAAAAAGTGCGGAAAAGATAAAATTGTCTTGAATTTTGAATTTTGACTTTCGAATTCTGAATTTTGTATTTTGAATGGTTCTACTCGGTTTCCGTAGGTTTCGGTATTCTATTACCGATATAGATCGGATTATCTCGTTGATTAAGTTATTGACATGTTGGGAGAAACAGCAGAATTTAAAATCACTATTGAATGGCATTCTGTTTTTGAGTCATTACTTTTATACTTCATGGAAGGCCGATAAACAAACGGATCTTTCCCTAAAATATATTTTTTAAATCGATTATAAGACATATGAGCTTGGATAAGATAAAAAAATATTGACAGTTTGAAAGATGGCAATTATATAGAGTGTCAAATTGAAGAAAGTTTAATGTTATAAGGAAAGGTCAAGGAAAGCCCAGTACACAGACAATCAAGCCCGATAATCCGTCAAAAGATATGAACATGATAGATATCAAGGATTAAGCTCTGGTGAATCAAAACAGGCAAACGACGTCTCCTTCAACGTATGCATCTCGAAGAATAATTCACACTCATTAACATCCAAGATATAATGAATCAATTAATGTTCAGTTGTGAATTAAAAGTGCTTGTGATAAGAAAAAAAAATGTTTACCAGTCCTCAGACTAACATTTATCGTTTCTGTATGCTGGCATTATATGCTCCAATATGCCACTTGTTTAAAAGAATACATTTTTGTTTAATATTAAAGCTTATCTAAGAAGTCTATTTGTAAGAGGCCTCAGTCCTCAGTCCTCAGACTAACATTTATCGTTTCTGTATGCTGGCATTATATGCTCCAATATGCCACTTGTTTAAAAGAATACATTTTTGTTTAATATTTAAGCTTATCTAAGAAGTCTATTTGTAAGAGGCGACTGCACTCCTTCATATGACACTTATGTGTTGCATTTTTTATTCAGACGCCCCTTGAGCATATTAACGAATCTGTCTTAGAATTTAATACATGACATCTCTCAATTTCTGTTGAACACTACCTGACTGACAATTATATTTTCATTTTAAACTTCTGCATGATAACATATTCCTGCTCTTGCTATTAAATTAATTCTGTTTACATAGGCGGTAATCGAAGCTGATTGACGATAACAATCTAATCAACTCCAAAATTATAAGTAAAAGGAGAAAGATATAAAGGTAGAAGGACCAACCGGGTTTGCCACTAGAAAAGGAGAGAAAGGGGCAGGGATAGGTTTTATTTTTACTGCACTACTTTTGTCTACAATGGTTCGCCGCCTTGCTTTCCGTAAAGATCTGGCTACTCTGCATAAATATAGTACTCCCCTGTTTGCAACCCGGGGATGTGCCCGGTAGCTCTGTAGACGGAGCCCTTTGAAAACCGATCAAGATACGGGATAAAAGCAGTTGAAATGCTGCATTTTTCCACCAATCATAAATAGCTTTATTATGTATGACATGTCGACTTATTGATTTGACTGATCAATTTACTAAAGTTAAAAGTTAACTTATGTATCTAGAATAACATCCATTTAAATGTAAAACTTTAGAGATTAAAAGCAACAAAAAAAAATCTTAATCTTATCATGTTTTTGTATCGAGTTTATCGCATGTACATTTACGCTGGATCCTTTTATTTCTTCATTGCCATATTAATAAGCGAGCGAAGCTCGCTCTTTATGGTAGAAATGTGGTAAAAAATAATCTTTTTGAAATAGCTATAAATAGATCATAGCTATAAATAGATACCATTTGACGCTGTTTAAATCTTTCGTCAAACATCGCCGACTCTCGCGTGACTATTCATCCAACATGGCGACCTGGTTCCCATAATCCTTTGTGTTTTTTTAGAACATGTTAAACATGCGTTCGTCCCGATCATTTAAAAAATGTCAATGTCATTTCAATCATTCGATCGGTTGGTTTATTTCAAGTGTCACTTTTCCCTTTCAATTAACTTTTGTTCTAAATAAAGCCAACTACATGAGAAACGATATGCATTGATACAAACATTAAAATTAGCATAAATTAAATCAACAAAAACGGCGAACGAAGATCTCATGACTGATGGCGTTAAGTTGCTATAAAGTTAGCCAAAAAATGCATTCGGAAACACACATGCATGCAATCATTTATCAAAAATATGTCCATCTAACACCTCGAGTGAACTCAAAGGTGAAATTACTATCCATGATAAAATGTCTTACCTTGAAATTAGGATATCGCTTTCCTTAGTTTTAACGCTCCAATAATCGTGTATATTTGACTGAAAACTTTCAAATTAAATGGCATTACGCTTTAAAACATCATAATGCTCAAATGATTGTGAAAATTGTCAAATTGTCAAAGCGTCTGCTACCCCGGAAATGCACAGTACACCTACACTTCAAGGACCGACAACTGCATAAAATCAAAGAACTGAAGTGCTGTTGATACTGCAATGCATTCTGAGACTATGATGACAGTTGGTGATAAATATCATGTTGAGATCGTGAATTATGAATAAGATTGAGTGTAAATTTGAATCTTTTTCACTGAATGAATGAGTGTATTAAGGAGACTTGAACACACTTGGTAGGTCTCACACATCGCCATTGCCAAATAAAACGTTATTCGGATACAATGAATTCAATTTCTTTCAAAAACCAACACTATACATATTTCCACTGCTTTGTAATTTATCCAGGTAACACTAAATATTTTTT
>MJUU01002383.1:0-53632 GCA_002080025.1 Modiolus philippinarum
TGTCCACTAGCTTAAGACACTAGTGCTTTTGTCGGGTAAAGGATGACATTGATTGTAAGAGGACTTTGCCAGTTTAATTGATGTTTGTTGACAATCCCACACCAATGACCAAGAAAGACATGGATGTAGCGTTGCTCGACAATTAGCAAAGAATTCCGCTTAAACCGGTGCTAGGGGCCGTCTTGAACTTACTATGAGGTATGAGCAAAGCTCATTGTTGAAGGCCTCATGGTGACTTCAAGAAGAAGAACAACAATAAAAGCGTTGTTCCTTTGCTTGTTTTTTAACATGTATTTGTAGAGACTTTGTCTCATGTGCATTTACTCCATATCCCTTTATTCATCATACAAGGGCTAGTTCAGAAAAAAGACAATAAGCTGGCCAAATCCTTTAATTTCAGCTTCCGTTAAATAGATGATGTTCTTTCATTGAATAATGCTCAATGTAAAGATAACCTTCATCTTATATACCAAAATGAACTCGAAATTAAAGAAACCACTGGACCCATACCTCTACATTGACAACTCTGGACGTTTCAAAACAACACTTTACGACAAGCGTGATGATTTTGACTTTCCAATGCGTAACTTCCCGTTTTTGAGCAGTAATATTCCCACATCTCCGACATATGGCGTGTACAATTCTCAACTCATTAATTCGCTATTGTCGTGCCTGTAGTTTGTACAGCGATTTTGTCAACAGAGCGAAATTGTTGCCCCAAAAACATCAAAGGTATTTTCAGTCACTATTGCCATTGTCACTACAGAAGTTTTACGGTCGTCACAACGATTTGACAGACCATTACAAAGTGTCTATTTCACAAATAAGAATAGATATCTTTGGGTAGATCCAGAGTTTATTACTGGACTTACTAACACTGACTAGCAAAACCGGACTTTTCACTGGCAGTGTGACGGGTGCAACGCGTGGAACAGATCATGCTTACCCTTCCGGAGCACCTGATGATACCTCAAATTTTGCAGGGGTTCACACTGCTAGTGCTTTAGTTTTGTGGCGTCCTAGTTCATTTTTGGTTATTTGTTTTGTCTTTGTTATACTGTGGATATGAATTGCCGTAATTTTGGATATATGATTTCAGAATTCCCCCTTTCTTCGTTCTTGCTTCGGTAGTCGTTTACGGATATATTATAGTCTATCTCTGTTTTTAAAGTTCTCTTGGATAAACAAAATGAGGAAAATCACCATAGCGAGGGTTGTTCAGCTTATCTCTCAACACGAGAGCGCACACCATTAAAAACCCATACACATATAGGTTTTCTCTACTCTTCTGTTGTCTGAGTATCCTACAAAGAAAATACTGCCGGATGTATACACAAATTTATCCTTATTTCTTACCAGTCTGTTTGGGAGTTTTGAGCCCTTATTGTGCAACAGCTTTTTTAGAAACACAGTAAGGTGGCGGTTAAGTTGCAAATCTTTCTTTTCATTCTTTCTACCCACATGATGTTTTTGTTTCTCTCTTTTTATGTTCTAGATAGTGGTCATTGGGTTAGTTATCTGTGATTTTAGTTATATGTTGTATAGTCAATTAAATGAATGTGAAGTTAAAACTGAGACCAATCAATCCCTAAGACTGATAGTTACTAGTGTCGTTTTTAAGGACTCAATTGTTATAGATATTTGTTTCCTTACTGTTGTCTATAGCTTAGGTTGTTTTAGGACTGTTGTACAAATGTAGTTTTTCAGTCATTCTAAGTGTTTTTTATCATCACCAGCACAAAATTGAAAAAATGTAAAATTTTTTATGATAATTCCTATCAATGTATACATAGTACCTTAAAAATATTTGGAACACACTTGAGTTTACACCAAAAATGTTTGTCTTTTCAATTTTTTAAGTCAGTATAATAAAACATCGACTTAAATACAGGACTTCTTAGTGCCAATATCATTTTGTGAGCTGGAAGGCGCTGTGTGCCCTCGTCTGGAAATGTAAAATAAATATCTGCTAGATCTTCTGTCATGCAAATGTTTGATAACGTACTAAGTATTGTACCATTATGCTGCAATCCCGTTCCTGGAATTGGGAAATCCATGTCTACAATAATGAATAAACATTGATAAAAAGAGAATGTCTAATATGAACTTTTTGTATGCGATTTAAAAAGGGTATAATGCCAGCTTCAAAGAGCAACAACGGAATTGTTTCGTGCCGTAAATAATAAATCTGATATTCCATGCGTGTTACTTTCATGCAACAATTTGTAAATGTGTGGAAGTAAACTGATAAATTATGGAAATTGCTAAAAAGAAAATGAAATGTAAAATGCAACCACAATTCTCACAGTAAAATATATCTGGGGTTTAATTAAGTAGAAATATGAGCAGCCATAGTTGTAATGATTCATTTACCCAGGCAAAACACTTATTTTTTGTTTTTGTAGAAACATGACAAAGGTCATGTCTTGGTTTGTCTTAAGCGAAAGTTTTTAATGCTTGTTTTAAAAAATTGAACATGATGAGTGTTTTTATTTCTTTTTATTACAAGTGTGGCCGACCCACAAGAACAGTTAGTTGTAACGACTAATGAAAGGAAACACTGAAAATAGAGCCCTACAATAACCTGGATTTAGAGGAGGAAAGACAGTGTACACACATGTGTCCTTAATACTGATTTATAGATCAAAACTACAAAAATAGGCTAAAAATCAGAAAATCTGAAAATAAAACATCATGAACTATCAAAGTTGGTATGCTTACTCTTCACATACGGAAAGGGATGTTCATGATATGAACAAAATCAAAGTCATTCAGTTTGCCCTAAATCTTTGTCATCAAATTTCTATAGTTTCCTTTGTTGAGATCCTGATACTATAACCCATATATCCTAGTATCCTTACCCGTCAATTCTTTTGATATATATTTGATGATAATCGTGACTTTCGTCAGTATTATTCTACAAATGTGAATCATCGTTGTATCTAAATGTTAAATACAAACTCGAATTTTTCTGCTTGTTAGCTTGTATCCTATAGATGGCCATCATTTTATAGAACACGTCCACCAAACTAAACAGATATATTGTATGTCAAAATTTTAAGCTTCCTAGTCCTCGTCTTAAAACAAGTGCAGTAGTACCGAAGGAACAATGATATAGTTATTACAAAAATCGAAGTCCGGTGACATGGCAAAAATGAGGACACAGAAAAACAAAGAAACGACACAGTCACAACGCACGGAAATACAAAAACACAACATTAAGAACATAGCAACAAAAACTCGAGTCTGCCGTCATGTGCTACGGAGAGTAAGTCATGTCCTGCTCCGCCTGTGGCACCCGTCACATTATCAGTGAGTCAATCCAGGGTTATAAAATCTAGCTGAAAATGTCCGTTTTCATTTGGGACACTGACACTGATGTCTTGGTGACCGCCGTAGAATTCTTGGATGCTGAAATAACAAAGGCTAGACAAATCACTGAGTTAGAAGCTTTTGGGACAATGTTTTTTGGTCTTTTCTATTCTTACATTCCATTTATAAAAATATCTTACAAAAAGCAATGATTGCAGTTCAGTGATTTTTGTGATTTATAGAACAAATATATACAAGCTTAACACAGAAGAGGGGATTCGTATCTGTGATTTTACTAAAAGCAGACCAAACATCTTTATAAAGACCCGGGATAAGGGTAATTGTTATAAGCAATGAAGTCAGTGCAAGCAAAAACATAAAATTAAGTAATATTTATCTTCTTATAAATAATAAGAAAGGCCATACCTTATTTATTATTCTATTGTTTGATTTTCTACCCAGATCAAAAGTTGATATTTTATTTCGTGATGTAAGAGTATATAAGATAACAAAGTTAATTTATCTCCGGTTATGTGAATATCTCTTTTAAAAAATATCACTCAAGTCTACAAATTCTCTACGGAAAATTGTTAGGGCAGTTTATTTTGCCCTTGCATGTGCATACGTCTGCTCGTTCATGATTTGAGACAATAATAAACCTGGCATGCCTCAAAGATGTCCTCGCACGATTTTCAAGGATAAATTCGAAAGAGGGACACGCGGGTACTTTTATTCAAAATAAGAACAAATAACCGAAGTTACCGTCAATTCGACAACTTATGTCTTTTCAGTGCAGATCAAATCAAGAACAAAACATTAAACACAAAAGCTTTACAGCTGTTTTAAGATTGTTAATATCAATAACTCTTCAAAACAATTTTATGATTTATTTATAAGAAAAAAGAGGTCTTTGTCAAGACAAGACAGAGTCAAAGAAAATGTCGAACATTTAAGAAAAATATAATTACATGTAACATGTCCGTAAAATGAGCGAAGTCCTCAGTCCCATCAATTTTATAAAAGACTTCTTTAAAATACATAAATAAGTACAGGAACAATGACAAACCAATTTTCTATCCTTTTGTTTACTACATTTCACAAGCCCCGTACTGAACCACACTATAACAGTTATTGTCAAGTCTCGGTGAATTCTTTGTTAACTGATAAAAGTAAATACAACAACTGCAGTGAAATGCCAAATCAAATATGAATTGAGCAGTTTGCTCATACTGGCATAAAGGCACGAAAACAATATTAGCATATCAATAGAGTTATCTTCCCTAGTTAAGCAATGACATGGTTGGTTTGACTACACATTTGATAGTTGATTGAAATATTCCCAATTATATATGTTACGTGACAGTACAAGAAACACTAAATTGCGCAACCAATATAAGAATAGGAGTTAATGCACATGGCACAACGTCTCTTCAAATACATGGTGAAACTAAGCAATGGAATAACGCTTTTATTGTTGTTCTTCATCTCTCTGAATGTTTACATCTTTGATCACTGCTTTTTTTCTTGTAGTACACCATATGATAAAATCAGAAAAATATATGAATTTAGAAAGGTCAATGATTCTCTCTTTGTCATCATATATGTTATTTTTGTGACTATACTTTCGTTTGGACGAACTATCCAAGATACCAAGGGGGCATCTCAAACAAAACAAAGCAGTATTGTTTTCCTTTGGTATCAATTTAAGGTAAGAAAACAGAAAATGGCTTGCAACTACTGTTTACCTGACATATATAAACGCCCTTACAAACAGAGATACATTTCTGGGCCCTTCAATTGCACAACTAAAACCCTTTCTAAGCTCTTGACCTCAAT
Organism: Modiolus philippinarum; assembly: GCA_002080025.1. NCBI lineage: Eukaryota > Metazoa > Mollusca > Bivalvia > Mytilida > Modiolidae > Modiolus > Modiolus philippinarum. Next base: position 5,149 of record MJUU01002383.1, read on the forward strand.
ACTTTCTGCAGTCAAAGAGCGCCCAAAGATATATACATAAAGAGTATACTCAACAAATGAAGTGAAACAGATGTACATTATCAAACACTCAAAAGATCATCAACTGAATTTGAAGTTTTACTATATTTAATTTTTTACCCTACATTTTTCTCTCTCACACATTAAGTTAAAGTCAGTACTACAGGATTTAATACATCAATCTTTCTGTATTAGAAATGGTGAAAAAAGATATTCATTTTTGGTGCTAGGTAAAGCAAAAAAATTATAAAGAGGATATCTCACTGAAGCAAACAGATACAACAAAATATAGGCATAGATCTACGGAAAAGAAACCAGGATTCCTTGATGGTAGAAATACAGATGCATTCGATACTAATTTACTGATCAATTTGATATCTCGTGATGATGGATACCGTGTACTGAGGACAATAAGAGGACCACCATCAGCAAGAAAAATATGAAATTTGATCGTTTAGCAAAGGTTCGTCGTGCTTACATATTTTTATGACATTTTCAGAATTTAGATGGACAGTAATATTTCAGATTATTTCTCAACAGTTTGGAGAACAGGTATCAGAGCAAGACATAGATGAAATGAATTTTGAAATGAAAAACAACTGGTTAAAGAGGAATCCTGTAACAACATCTCGGCATATCGATTACATGTTTCATTAATTCTTTCATGCTGTCGTCCTTGGATCTTCTCAACCAAAAGGACAAGTCTTAAACTATGATGTACAGAAAGAATTCCGTGGGACGAATTCATTTTTCTACATGCACAGGGAACTCCAAAATTGAGAGAAAATAGTGATGACGAATTACTTAATTTTGTAGACAAATATATATCTTGTAAATTACCAGATATTTCAGAAGATGAAGATTTGCACTCACTGGTCACAGCTTTACAAAATCATGAACACAGTTGTACATGTCAGAAAAAACATACAAGACGAAGATTTCATTTTCTGAAACCACCAAGTATCACAACACTTATTTAACAAACATCACACTCTGAAACGGATACAGAAGAATTGAAAGAAGCATAGTATATATTAAAACTTGTTTCTTCGACACTTCTAGAATGGAGAGACATTACCAATGCAGAATTTTCTAGAACACACTGTTATTTCAGTTAGACGATATGTTGATGCACTCAAGTTATCCACAAAGAGACATATGGTAATACTTAAAAAGGAGCCATTTGTTAAATAATTACAATCCACTTTTATGACTACATGTGTGCCAATATGGACATACGCATACCTTTGTTTTATGTTTGTGACCAGCTCTCCTTGCAATGTAGAAAGGACAATGTGCTAGTTATTAGGACAGGCATCTAAGAAGTGTAATGAAAAAGATCGCACAATAAAAGAACGACTGTCAAGGTTTGGAAATGTTTTCCCGACCCACAGAGAACTCTCTTTAGATGAAACTATGTATCGCCTTTTATCTATGCCACTAAGAGAAAGCTCAACACATGTCATTTTCATTCCAACGGACTTACCTAAAAAGGACCATATGCTTAGATCAGGACTAGAAATTTTACCTGAAGATTCAACAAATATTTTGCAAACAAATATCATTGACAGATACATGGCTCGATCTGTATCACTTCAAAATATATGTCTGGAAGATTTTGCATCTCAGTATGCCCTCAAATCAAGAGAAATAACTAAATACTGAGGTTACTGTGAATTTACTTTCTGCATATGCGCATTTCGACAACTTATGTCTCTTCAGTGCAGATAAAATCTAAACGTTTGGAAGACAATATACTCAAAAATATTTAAAAACTGATAGAGAACAAATAACCAATATGATCTAAATGTAAAGCCAAAATTAGCTAAGGACAGAGATATGCATGAGGGAGATACTCCTTAGTTTTCAACAAAATTTACAAAAATTTAGATATTGTAAGGTTCCAAAAATAATCGGCTTTCGGGTCAGCACCGGAGTGTACTGACTACTGGGCTGGTGAATACCCTCGGGGACTAACAGTCCGTCCACCAGCAGTGTCGTCGACCCAGTGGTAACAAATAACTAAACTGAGGAAGACGAACATATTGATGAAGACCAAAACAATTTGACAACATAACCATTACTTTAACAGGATTGCTGGGAAAAAAGCACAAAAGAAACAAACCAGATTTCATATGAATTCCAAACAGAAGGATCAAGAGGGTCGTTGCAATACAATTTTAATGTTATACTACCTAATGGATAATTTGGAATGATTAAATGTGAAATTGTAACAAATCATCATATGAGAACAAATATGAGGAAGTAAATAACGAAATTAAATCTGAAATAGATGAATATGAGAACAACATTGAACAGCTAAATGTAATTCTAGAAAATAGTGAAACAGAGCATCAACATGAATGGGATTCATTAGCAGCATAACACGAACAAGAACCAGAGAATCAACAACTTGATCAAGTAACTGAATACCGAAGTTACTGCGAATTTATTTTCTGCATATGCGCATTTCGACAACTTATGTCTCTTCAGTGCAGATAAAATCTAAACTTTTGGAAGACCATTAACTCAAAGATGTTCAAAAACTGATAGAGAACAAATAACCAATATGATCTAAATGTAAAGCCCAAATCAGCTAAGGACAGAGCTTTGCATGAGGGAGATACTCCTTAGTTTCAACAAAATTAACAAAAATTTAGATATTGCAAGGTTTCAAATAGAATCGGCTTCAAATAGAATCAAGAAAAGTCGATGTTACAAGAGAGGATGATATTGATCCACCATAATTTGCAGATTCAAAGTCTACATATAAAAACTTTTCAGCAGATTTTTCTAATGACCATTTACCTTCTGAAGAGTATTCTAGCTTAGTTTGTGCATTGAAAAAAATTCTTCATGATTTCATTGTAGACTAGTGTTGGCAACTCAGAATACAGAAATTAACCAAACAGAAGTATATCCCTTTTATATATTTTTGATTGGTGGATGAGTTGTGAAATCACATGCGCTGACCACAGCATACCATGCTGTAATGCATGCCTTGCTTAATGTTAGACACGACCCATCAGATGTATATGCTGTATTGACTGCCCCAACAGGTACTCCCGCTTTTAATATTGGAGGAATGACAATCCATGTTACTTGACATCTACCAGTGAGACAAGTCAGAATATCTGAAGATGATTACCCGCCTTTGTCAAATGAAATGAAGAATACATAAAATGCAAGTTCCAGAACTCAAAATTACTTATTATAGATGAAATATCTATGGTAGGATCACAAACATTAATCTACATTCACAGAAGGCTTCAGAAATCAAACATTATAGATCTGATTCAGTCACAGTTGAAGGAGTCTCCATTTTCGCTGTAGGAGATATAGTGCAGTTGCCCCTTTAGGAGACTGACGTATTTTCTAGTCAAAATGACCCCATTAAGATATTGAACATGACAATATGGAAACAGCATTTTAAGTTTTTAGAACTAACAGAAGTACAAAAACAAAGAGGAGATCCTAAACAAACTTTATTTGCAAAGAGAAAGATCTGTTGTCATCTGAGAAACAAATATCCCATAGAGTCCACCAGATCGTAATGTCGACCGTTAAACTTCTGTAGTGATGACTTCAAATTTGCAAGCAACCCAGCTCTATCAAGGTAGTCGCTGTATCGACCACAGGCCCTTGAGTAGTGAATGAGTTGGGAGATGTAAACTCCATATGCCGGTGCTTTTGGGTAAATACTACAAAGAAAATGGGTGTTGACTATTGGAAAAGTGAAGTCATCGCTTTGTTTTTTTTTCAGATCGAAATGAAATGAGCAACCTTTGTAAAGAACCTTCCATAAATCATCCCTGCAAAATTTATTTAACAGAGGAGAAGATGAAAATATGATTTTCCCCCTAGGATCCTATGTTAAACCAAAGTTGAGCGCTTGCCGACATGTTTTTGTCAGATCAGAATGAAAGGAGCCATGCTTGTAAAGGACGTTCCGTACATCATTCCTTTAAAGTTTGGTTGAATTTGCTACAGCGGTTTAAGAGGAATTGAAAATGGGATTTTCCAATAGGGTCCAATGTTAAACTATGTTCCGTGCTTGAGGCTATTCTTTTTATCGGATCGGAAAGAAATGAGCAATCTTTGTAAAGAACATTCCATACATCATTCCTGTAAGGTTTTGTTAAATTTGATTCAAAGGTTTTGTTGAATTTGATTCACTGGTTTCAGAGGAGAAGATGAAAATGTGATTTTTCCCATAGGGTCCTATGTTAAATCTACGTTCATCGCTGGCGGCCTTGTTTTTTGTCGGATCAGAATAAAATGAGCAAACTTTGTCAAGAACCTTCCATACATCATTCCTGTAAAGTTCTGCTGAATTTGCTTCCGTGATTTCAGAGCCTCAGGAGAAGATGAAAATGTAATTTTTTTTTCCATAGGGTCCAATGTTAAACTTATGTTCTGACCTGGCGGCCATGTTTTTTTCGAAATCGGAAAGAAATGAGCAATTTTTCTAAAGGACCTTTAGTACATAATTCCTGTAAAGTTTACGGACGCTACGTGATGGCAATAGGTCAGATGAGCTAAAAACATACTTAAGGTCTTTTCATTGGATTAAGGAAAGACCTTAAGGTAAATAGACACTTATATTCATATTCACGAAATTTGTTATAAGTCGACACAATTGAAGAACCAATCCTACTTTCCCGAAATCTATAATAAAAAGTATGTGTCACCATGCTTTTTTTTCGTGAAATGAGATCAAAGTCTGCTCATTTTTAGGCATTTGTCACATATATTTACATAGAATGCACAAGAAAATATGGAAGGGCAATTTTTAGCTTAATAGAAATAAAACATTTTTCCATGAGAATTTGATATATTTTTGTGTACAGATAGTCTATGAGGTAGTTTATCCAACGGAACATTTGTTTCTCGGTTATGTGAAGTGCGGGGTGTCTGTTTCGAAGCGAAGGATTAACAAACAATGCGAGTTCATTTTGATTTGTGAAGATAAAGGCAGAGAGTCTTGTCAAAATTATAACTGCACGGAATGAAGGTATCATCATAGTTTATAAAATTGTAAAGACATTTAAAATATACCCTGTAGATGTTGCAAACACTCGCACCCAACTTCACCATCGGGTGCGAAAACAGACAACATCACTTATTTTCCACCCGTAGTTTGTAAACAAAAGCTTATTGCTACAAACTTTTTGACTGTAAACCTTTGTAGTTACAAGTTGATCTTGTTTCTATAAGTTTTTTAACCGAATGAACTACAAACAAAGTGACACTTGCAAAAATAAGTTGTGAAGTATGGGGTGTTAACTTCATGTTCCTCATGGGGTGTAGGCTCTCGTTTGAAAGGTAAATTGTTTTCAATGCAATTGTATATGTTGCGCCTACAAAGATACAAATATTCGTTCCTTATACACAAAACTAAACAACATTTATCGAAAGACGATAACTGGAAACACCTATATTGGCAAAAATTGCAATCTCGCAAGCGAACTGCACATGAAAAACACAAACGAAAGACAAAGATAAGCAACAAAAGTAACTCGGGATAGCTGGACTTGGTTCGTTTTTTTCAAACGATATTCAAAATATAAATACAATAGCTTTCGAATAGTTGATAACAAGCTTTAACTGAGCTATCAGATGATAAATAGGAAGTTATCTGAAACATGAAATGCGGGAAAGTCATAAGCTCTACGTGGACGAAAGATGATACAAGATAACTTAAAAAAATCTTGAAACAAAGATTACGAACGGCATTAGGATTTACATCAACATTTGTCATATATGCAACAATTTTCAAGTTATCATCCAAAAAGTTAATTAACCCCTGTTCCATTTTAACACCACAGAAACGGAAGGGTTTTCTGGCTAAATTGCTCTCATCTTGGTCGTGTGTCAGTAATCATTTTTTGCCCGAAGGTAATATCGGACCCCTTTAGTAATATTTTTCAAAAATGTCAGAAGGGTACCTACTAATGATAATATGCACCTGGCATTTCCAAATTTTAAAGTCAATATTATTTTGAAAGGGTAAGTGTAAACTTTTGCCATCACTTGTCATTCGTCAATCATCCGTTAGCTTTTAACTTTTCATCGTTTCATCTAAAACCACTAGACCACTAAAGCAAATGTAACAAAACTTTTCATGAATGGTGTATGAAAGTTTCTCAACAAAGATTGCTCATTACTTTGTTTCGATTAAATAAAAATCATGGCCACCAGCGCGGAACATAGTTTAACATTAAAACCTGCGGGAAAATCAATTTTATCCTATTTATTTTCTGAAATCAATAATGCAAAATCAACCAAACTTTACATGAATGAGGTCTTGAAGGTCCTGTAAAAAGATTGCTCATTTTGTTATGACCTGACCAAAAAAGGCCGCCAGTAATGAACATAATATCAGTCAAAAAGGCAAAACACAATGACATATTCCCTGCAATGTGCATATTTACTTGCAGTAATGTACAGTATTACTATGAACAAATTTGAGAAAAAAGGGCTATTATACATTTATTTCCCATGCATGTGGGAGATATGAAGATTTGTTTACCCGAGGGAATCATATTTCCCGAAGGCATCGCCTGAGGGAAATATGATTCCCCGAGGGTAAACAAATCTTCATATCTCCATCATGCATGGGAAATAAATATTTTATTCCACCACAAAGTTTAATATATACAAATTATTGGCGGCGATATCAAGAGGGGGTTCTGCATCCCCTCCATCTTTTCTGAAAATTTGCAAATGATCTTGAAGAATGCCGGAAAAAAATTGACAAAAACTCCACCGGAATATCCCATATATTCGGAGGCTACATCCGCCGATGGAAATCTAATGGAGTGATAAGGACTGAAGAACTGAAAGTTCACTGCAGTTAGAAAAGGCATTGCCGTTGCTGAAATTAATGTTTTATTGATTTTTGAAATTGACATGACACCACAAATGAACTAATTGAAACTGACAATGAAATTTGTACGCGTCAAAGTGTTAATATGTCTGAGTAACAACTGTATTTTTGACAGGTAAGCCTGTTGATACATGTACTCCTGGCTACGCCGCAGCGAGCTGTTACCTCAACTCGGAACAATCTTTACTATTGCTTCACTCATTAATATTTATAATGTAAAATCTAGAGAATTTCGAATAAGGGGAATATGATATTTGGACACGACGTTCAGCGGGAGACACGATGTTTTGTTCACAGTCACATGAGACAGTCTTGGCCAATGAAAATTTGTTATTATTCAAGTTATAATTGTATATTGGAATAATAAGCTTTATATCAGAGAAGATCATCGTTCTTTGACTAATTATGCCCCTCTGTTGGCAGCTTTCTTCGATTCAATGAGTACCAGTCGGATAACATTTTTGAATGGTCCAGTAGTTATTATATTTTAATTGGCCCATCGATTTCTGAGGGCCCAACAGATGTTTAGCTTATAACATGAATACCTTGGCAATTCTGACGACGGAAAAGTTATAAACATGATTTAATCTAACTATTCTTGAATTGTAATGTTAATTTATTTTGCAAATATTAATTTAATTGCAGTTTTGACAGTCGAAGGTTGTTTTGTAGTGTATTTGCATTGCGAATTTTCACATTTAACCTCTTCGTGGCCATGTTTCCGTTCCTGTCATAAAAATAGTACTTTATTTTAGGTAAAACAACTAATAATTATATCACTGTGGGAGCAAAATCTGCAATTGGATTGAAAACAATCTATCTTTCAAACAAGAGCCTACACCCCACGAGGAACATGAAGTTAACACCCCATACTTCACAACTTATTTTTGCAAGTTTCACTTTGTAGTTTATCCGGTTAAAAAACTTACAGAAACAAGTTCAACTTGTAACTACAAAGGTTTACAATCAAAAATTTTGTAGCAATAAGATTTTGTTTACAAACTACAGGTGGAAAATAAGTGATGTTGTCTGTTTTCGCACCCGATGGTAAAGATGGGCTCGAGTGTTTGCAACATCTACAGCGTACATTTTAGATGTCATTACAATTTTATAAACTAGGATGATACCTTAATTCCGTGCAGTAATAATTTTGACAAGACTCTCTGCCTTTATCTTCATAAATGAAAATGAACTCGCATTGTTGGTTAATCCTTCGCTTCGAAACAGACACCTCGCACTTTACATAACCGGCACCCCAAATGTTCCGTTGGACGCGGTGTTATTGGTTACAATAAAAAATGTGTATGTCACCATGCTTTTAACGGAGATATTTTACAAACTTTCTGGACTAACATTATTTACGGGAAAAGGCGTTAATTCGCAGCAAAGTATACGAAAAATTGCGTTAAAAATCTGTCATTCAATTATTATTTCATAAAAGAAAAGCTGTCAAAGCACCGTTCCGATCCAAAAAACACACCTACCCCGTATCGGACTCTAATGCGCGATTGAATTGCGCAGCGCAACAGTGTCTGTCTACCTTTATGAAGCAAATAAGGTAATAAGTGTCCATTTTAGCATTAACATGGAAAAAAATCAAAATATGATGTTTGAAATTACCATGAATCGCCCCGACTTGGTTCTTAGAACTGTACTTTAAAATAGGTATGAAACTGGCTATGAGATACTTTACGTTGAAAAATGATATCAATATTGTAACATCAGGAAAAAGTTTATGTATATAATGACATGTACAAATTATGTATAATTAATTCTAATGCAATATGTTTGTAACAGTGAATCTGATTGGATAACAACTGCAGTAAAATCCGCATTCTATAAGCCGTAACTAAGGAAGGTCCGCCATTTTGGAAAATGTGAAGTTCAGTAATTAATGTAGAGGAAAAACAGTCGAAATATTTATACCACTTACCCTCTAAACTCTTTTTATTGAATTTCATTATAAACTGAAGTGTAGAGTCTTGTTTTTACGTTTTTGCAATTCAAGCGTTCATGTGACGTCACGTCGTTTATATGGCAAAGACGTTCGTAAGTTTTCGCGGACTTTTTCTGAATTTCATTTTTAGATCCAAATAATGTAAAAAAAATATGCTTTTCGGGCAATTGCATTAGAATGGAGATAACTGTATTGTATTTTAAGCTTTGCGGACGTAAATCTTGATTTTACGGTCGCAAATATCCGTTTACCTAGCTCCGCTGACGCGTCGCTAGGTAAACTCAATTTGCGACCGTAAAATCCCAGTAGCCAGTACTTCAGTGTTGGCCCGGAAACCAATTTTATTTGGAAACTTGCATTATCTAAATTTAAGATATTTTGTTGCAAATTATGGAGTACCCCCTCTAGCAGAGCTCTGTGCTTACCTGATTTTGGCTTTTTCATTGAGATTTAATCGGTCATTTGTTCTCTATCAGCTTTTACCCATTTCTATTTATGGATTTCAAACTGTTTTTATTTTATCTGCACTGAAGAGACAGAAGTTTTCAAAATGGCCATCTGCAGAAACTTAATTCACAGTAACATCGGTATTTTGTTTCTTACACCTAACCCTAACCCTAACCCCTAACCCAAACTTACCATTATTGGAAAAAAGTTATATTTGGTGCAACACATTAACTTTACCATACAAATGGCCAAGTCAGATGATCATAATGTTTCAAAGTAACGACACTTGAGAACTTTTAAGGTGGTCTAAAATCTATCAGATAAAATTTTCTGATATTTTCATGATTTACCCTCGTTATTAGAACATACAAAAAATAAAATAAAAATATTTTTTCAACGGCCATATAAGAATGAAATATGTCATGTAAAAATCTGCTATTATGTTTGAAATAATAGGGAACATTAGCGAATTTTTACAAAAATTTAATTTATTTTAGTTACGTCAGATAGAAATTTAAAAATTTGGTAAATTATTAGCCAATTTACTGTTTTTCAATTTCCATGAAATGTAGGTGTCACCGAACTTATTTTTTTAATTAATCGCGAAAAACTGATTTTTACTATTATTTCTATACAAATAATCTCCCCTTAAAGGACAAGGAGTTTGCTGAAAATTTAAACCTTCTGAATGGTTACGGACTGAAAGTGGCATATTTTATCAAATTTAACTTTTATTGAAAGTGGTTTCGGCGAAATTCATATAGTGAATTCCATTTTTTTTTGTCACATGCGCAAGAATGGTGCGCTATTTTAAACTCTCGTAATACCTTAAGTTTACAAACTCTTGATATCAATACTGTCTACTAAATACGCGCCATTGAAATCAATTTTAATATTTAGTCCTTCTGACCAGTTGTAGGAATAGCCAAAGTTTCGATCACTTTCAACTAGACCACTATCAGAAAAGTAGTCATGCAAGTAGGGGTGATTGTAGTTTTGTTGAAAAGAAGTCAAGACATTTTTGTCTCCAAATAAAAAATTCATTTTCACAACTCGATCCGAAGGTACTGCCTGATTTATTTCCATCTTCAAACCCTCTGCATGTCCATATAATTTTTGTAATGTTTTTCCAGCAAACTTACATTTGACAATCGTTTGTGACTGATTTTGGACTCTTTCACATCTATCAAATTTCCGTTTGATTGTGATACCATCAAGTCTATCTAATTTCGAATCGAATTTATCAATATTCGGTTGGATATTGACCTTATCAATTTTTGGCTTGATAGTGACAGACACTATTTTGATATCCGAATTCGGTTTAAGATATATAACTTCATTTGCTCTAGCTTTTTTTAGCAGTGTGTCTTGTGTTTGTGCATGCATTCGTTCCACTTTACACAACGTTATAATTTTTTCAACAGGGATAGACACAATGCTATTGATTTTTCTTGGGATCATCCTAAATTTTCCTCCTTCGGTCAGCTTATCGTTCATAGTAATCACTTTAAACATCTGAAGTTGTTCTTCGTCTGTTAGGATATCACTTGGTATAACTATCTTGGTGTAATCATCCAAAGAAAATAGAGGTATGGCAATCATATACAATATGTTGCCTTCTAAGAGAATGTTTCTTCTTTCTTTACCGTTTACTGATTTCTGAGACTGTGTCAACCTTCTATCAGTCCATTTCAAAACTGACTGGAAAATCTTTGCCTCTTTAATGCTCAAGGAGTCGAGTTTAAGAATATCTATAAGATCTTCGGATGTAAAAGACAGGAAATCTTCACTATCAAATGAATATGCATTATCAGCTATGAATTTCAACGCAACTGACTGTAGCTTGTTCATTGAGTAGAACTTTGCCTGACTGTAGATGGAGAAAACGTTTTCAGAATCCAGGCGTTGCGAAAGATACATTTCACATTTAGATAGCAAAGAATTTAGCTGGTATTTCTGTGCTGCATACAACAAAGAAATGACAGAATTTTTGTTTATGTCGACCTTGTCAGAATACATGTATCTGAAATAGAACGCAGATGATATAAAAGGTATTAAATTTATGTCAGACGAAATGACAATAAGCGAATATAAATGCACTTTAGCATTAAGCATTGATAAATTATATTCATGTCATGGAGCTGCTTGGTACACTTTAATCCGACACTTGATGTTTTACTCATTAATAGATTTAAAGCCTTCTCCAAAAACGTAGTAATGTCTTATACTGACATTCAATATTTTTGTCAGTTACATTTCATATATTTCCTGTATAGTCTATTTGGTGACTGTGAAATAAGGGGAAAAATTAATTAAAAATCTGGTCATTGATACTCCTTATTTTAAGTTATATCTATTTAAAGGGCTACCTCAAACATTTTAGGGTTGAAATTTACGAGTGGTTTTCTCTCCAAATAAAACTTAAGGGTAAAATGATGTCTGTTTTCTGTGATGAGCAAAATCTATTTCAACAGCCAGCATGTGCCTTGTGTATATAAATAACAAGACAGCTGACCACTAGTTGCATGTAGATAAAACTTTATTTGTCATGTGTATATCTTACCTGTTCAGGTAAAATCAATACCATGATGAAAGTCACATTGTATTAGAATTGTACACTAAGGAGGATATATCAAAGTACGTGTAAACTTTTAAATACATGTACCTTAATCATATGTCAGCATGAAACTGTACATCTTTATATTAAGGACATGATCAATAGAATCATAACCATTTGTTTATGCAGATTTGATTGTAGAAATGAATAAAAACATTAAAAAAATTTAAAGGAAAACTCTGATAAAAATCTTTTCAAGAAAAAATATATTTGTATAATTATTATTAAATTTAATTATAATTTTTACTCCAAATTTCTTCTCAGTAAACTTTATGTCATAAAAACAAAGTAGCATTGACATATTTAGATTCCAAGTGGCCAATGGCTTTTGTTTGTTATGAAAACAACAATCAAGTGATGAGAATGTTTATCTTTACATGCAAATGTTATCCACACATGTATTTAAGTGCCATGTGATAGAATTTGTATAACAATAGTCAGTTAAGGTCAGGTCAGGCTGTTTACTTCTATGGCACACCCCCATACTTGTATTCTTGAAAAAAATACTATTGCAAGTAATGGACAAAATCTTTATTTTTGGGGGGAAAATATCATAAATATGTTTTTCAGTTATGTATTGACTTTGTTAAGAAATGTTTTACCAAACACATCTCGAATTTTTCGTTGATTTTTAATGAATTTTTTCCCTATTTTTATAGCTCCCAAATGGACTATACCTTTTATGCTTTAATTTTAATGGTAAATACTAGTATTGAATATCCACATACCTCTACACAGAAAGAACTACGATGTACGCCATATTATCATATTTAACTAATGAATTTTTTAAACGTCATCATGTCAAATCTCAAAGTCTTACGTCTTTTTTTTTGTGTTTAAAAAAAACATGTCTGTCATCAATGAATGTAAAATAACCCAAAATGAATATGCTTGGAACTTTAACACTGGTCGGAAAAGGAAGAAAACAAGCGAACAGCAGTACAAATATCTTTGACCTTGTCATCGATATACTCCTAAATAAAAAGGAGATAATTAAGAAAACGAGGGGGCGAGAGTACATGATTGCACAAAACCCCAGTCCTAAGGCAAGCTCTACGGGTACAAGTCTGAGTTACTACTGGTGTGGGAAAATTATAATGGGAATGGCTATCACTGCACTACCTTAGCGGTGCGAGGAAATAACAAAATCCCGAAGTTACTGTATTTTTTCTGCATATGGCCATTTCGACAACTTATGTCTCATCAGTGTAGATCAAACCAAAATATTTGGAAATCAATTAATCGAAATATGTGTAATAGATGAAAGACAACACATAAAATTTTGGCCAAAATAAAAATAAAAAATGCTTTAAGACAGACCTATGAGGGAGGGAGATGCCTCTTAATTTCATACAAAAATTTCTGGAATTTAAATGAAAAACGTTTTTAGGCAAGCATCGGAGTACTGACTACTGGCTATAGCCTCGGGAATTATCAGTCTTCCAGAACAGTCATTGGCCCATTGGTAATAAATCAAAAATGTTTTATGCAGATATTTTTTTTCAGTGCATAGAAATAATAACGATTTAAAAAGAATGCACAGAAATATGTGTAATCGGATCTATATTTAAAGCAACATGGCATATTCAGGGTTAGATCTTCATCTATCTGGTTGTTGAGATCTCGAAGAGCTTTTGTCTTAACCCAGTTGCTAATAGAATACATATAACTAAAGCACAGGCGGAGATATTCAATTTATTTATCAAATGATGGCATTGGAAGTGGAGTTTTGGAGCTCCATAAAAACGGTTTCATTCACCATTTATTTTGAAATGCCCGTACGAAGTCAGAACCATTGTGGTTTACATTCTTTTGAACCTACTTTGTATTTTTGCCCTTTGGATTTCTACTACTAATACTGTTCGGTAATTTTTATTACCCTCATGTCAATTACTCTACTCTGGGAATGACGTGGTATTATTCCTCAACATTTTTTTGTATCAATTCAACATGCTGCCTCTGGAGATTTACTACATAATCTTTTTTACTTGTGTTGTTCAACAGGAGATCTGTAGTTGTTTATATGTTTTGATTTGTTGTATTAGTCTTTTTGTCGGCAACGGATGACAGCTATTGTAAGAAAATTTTGCCAGTTGAATTAATGTTTGTTGACGACCCCGCGTCCATGTGTAAGCAGAAACAAGGATGTTGCGTTGTTTAAAATTTAACAATGAATTCCGAGTCTGTACTGAATTTACAATTAGTTATGATCAAAGCTCATTGCTGAAGGCCTAATGGTGACTTCAAGATGAAAATCATTAATAAAAGCGTTGTTCCATTGCTCGGTTTTGCCATGTGTCTCATAAGCATTTACTCCTTTCAATGTTTATTGTGACTGCAACCGAAATTATCCCTGCTGACAAGGGTGACTCACGATGTAAGTCAGGGGTTGGCATCACTTTGAGGAGTCTAGCTCAGCCGATGAGGCCAAAACGACCTTACAGAGGCAATCAACCTTTTCCCCAGGGACTAAAAGTCCACCAACAAAGACATCGGCCCAGTGGTAATAAATAACAACATACCGAAGGTACTGTTAATTTAGTTTCTGTTTTTTTGCTATTTTGACAACTTATGTCTCTTCAGTGCTGATCTAATCAAAATATTTGGAAGGACATAAACAAAAGATAGAGGATAAATAATTGAAAGTGACAACAAAAGTCCGAAGCAATTAGAGGTTGAGACCAGTCAGGAAAATTCGTAAGACGTACGACAACATCGAGAAAACACAACCCTCCAAATAACATTTTATGCAAGCCGTTATATTCCCGATTTGAAACGGACATTTGATAGATGAAATGGTGTGTTAAACCAGGTTTAATGATGCATCAACTTCCGGCTTATATGACGACTATCTATAGCTTCTGTGTGCCCAGAATGTGTGTTAAATGTCAAAGCCATAATTTTGTCAAAACTTTGCCGGGTAAAATGTTTTTGTCGTTCGGTGTACAAAACACCCATAGACAACCCTAATGATTATAATATTTTTTAATTATTTACACTGCATCAAGCTAACTCATATCTGATACAGCAACTTTCTCCCGTTAACTCATACTTCGTATATATTTCATTGATTTCGAGAAAATTACTCTATAAAGAAATGGTGGCTTGTCTCTTTATTCTAGCCGAATATAGAAACATATCCAGTTGACGAAAGCTCATTATTGAACTGGTGACATCTTTCTCTTCATCAGCGATGCTTAATATACAATAAAGGTTCAAGCATCTCTGTAATATTGAAATTATGAGAATTTATTTTTGGGGATGGCACGAAACATGTAAACGCACATCATCTTATAACATTTTTGCTCTTTATTAAAGGATGTAGGAAGGTGGGGTTTTTGAAATTTGCAAAAGTCATTCGGATTTCTCTGATTTTATCCAATATTACTATGTATAATATTTTGCCCCGTTACACCAAATTTTCTAGTCATCAAAGTCTCCAGAAGCTCATTTTAAGTCATTTAGCAAGATTTTATTAGATTTAGATTTTCCTTCCATGTGAAATAAATCAATAATGTTACCATGCTATACTAAGGTAAAAGTCCAAGAGAGCCTTTCCCGTCATTTTTTTAAAATGTGAAATGTCTTGAAAACATGGCCCATAACCTATCAATATTTATGGCTGGCTTTATTCCTTTAACAGTTGTCTTTCCATTTAGGGTATCTAATTTCACCTTACTTCATCCTTAAAAAATAAAGAACAGACGCGACTTGCCATCGAGATGAAGAATACATATCCCGCAATTGATATTCATAAGTGAAAATAACAAAACTGTTTTCATATCATTTGAAAAAGTTGGTCAACAGTGTTCGTTGTGTCCGTTTATCGTTCCGATCATTCGTCTTCTCTGTGACAAATAACATGGATGTAACGTTCATCTAGCAATGAATTCCGCTCAAACCGGAACGGGTGGTCTTGAACTTAATTTGAGGTATGAGCAGATCTCATTGTTGAAGTCCTCATGTTGTCTTAAAGATATAGAACAACTATCAAAACTTTGTCTCGTTGTTTGGTTTTGTTTGGCGTATTTGTAGATACCTTTTCTGGTGTGCATTACTCTGTATATTTTCATTTTTATTTGATCTGGCCAAATTATGGGGGTCCCCATATCCAATAGTTTACGAAAGGATATAGAGTAAATGAACATGAGACTATAACACATATGTTAACTCGAACTGCAATAATTTTAATGAGCTGTATGGCCATTTCGGAAATTAATTCTTCATCAGCAGCACTAGAACCCAAACAAAGGAAATCCATAATTTCAAAAAATGTTTAAAATGCATAAAACCAAACGAAATCCGAATAATCAGTGATATCAAATATAGCAAAGGAAAAAACTACGATGGAGGGAGTTAATCCTTCGGTTTTAGAATTAACAAACATTTAGATAATAGTTATTGAACAAAGTGTACACATGAATTATTATCTCATGTACAAGTACACCATATCTAAGAAAAATAAAGAGCATACATCTCTACCACGGGGAATTGTTTTACCAACTCCACACTGCAATAAAAGACAAACTCCTGTATTAAATATTTGACGAAAGGATATGGAGTAAATGAACATGAGACCATAACACATATGTTAACTCGAACTGCAATAATTTTAATGAGCTGTATGGCCAAACATGGACTTTGCTATTCATTGTTATAGTGAGATGGAGTGCCAAATTCTCCTACTCCAATGAATGTAATTTAATAAAGCTTTCACAGAATGTTTAATATGTTCCAGACCATACGCATATTTGGACCGTACGCGTACGGTCCGAACCATACGAGTATTTTTTCGAAATATCCATACGGTCGGACCTTACGCGTATGGTCTGGCTAATTCAGTCTTGATCAATATACCGTATACAATAATATATAATGAATTAAGCTCGTATGTTTAGAAAGATAAATTAAATAAGATTTTCTAAGAATAGTTATTTTAAAGCAAATATAAGAGAAAAATAAGAATTTCCATGTTGTTCATCTTTGTGTGTGTGTCTTCATTTTTCTTTTCTGTGCCGTACCTTTGTTGTGTCTCTGTTTTTTTCTTTTTTGTTTCTAATGTTGCCGTTGTCCTTGGATTGTTCGTTTTGGATTACGGTTCGGTTCTCACTTACTTTACTTTACTGTAATTATGTTTTGGATATGCCTTTATGTCCCTTTATAAAATTGACTTATTACTTGAACGTTATTTGAGATAAAATAATAAAAAAAAATATTTTTCGTAAAAAATAAATGGAATGTTAATTGAAATAAAATATATGGTTTTCTCGTCTGAAAATCCTGAGAAAAAAATCATTGAATACCACCTCTAAGAAAGAAATTTTTTTTCCCAATACCCCAAAAAGTGTGCAAATTCCAAAATCTCGTACAGGGACGACTGAATAAATATAACAGCGGAAATTACAAAGTGTTAAAAAGTCTTGTGTGTCTTTTGAAAATTTATATCAATAAATCAATATACCGTATACAATATTATATAATGAATTAAGCTCGTATGTTTAGAAAGATAAATTAAATAAGATTTTCTAAGAATAGTTATTTTAAAGCAAATATAAGAGAAAAATAAGAATTTCCATGTTGTTCATCTTTGTGTGTGTGTGTCTTCATTTTTCTTTTCTGTGCCGTACCTATGTTGTGTCTGTTTTTTTCTTTTTTGTTTCTAATGTTGCCGTTGTCCTTGGATTGTTCGTTTTGGATTACGGTTCGGTTCTCACTTACTTTACTTTACTGTAATTATGTTTTGGAGATGCCTTTATGTCCCTTTATAAAATTGACTTATTACTTGAACGTTATTTGAGATAAAATAATAAAAAAAAATATTTTTCGTAAAAAATAAATGGAATGTTAATTGAAATAAAAGATATGGTTTTCTCGTCTGAAAATCCTGAGAAAAAAATCATTGAATACCACCTCTAAGAAACAAATTTTTTTTCCCAATACCCCAAAAAGGGTGCAAATTCCAAAATCTCGTACAGGGACGACTGAATAAATATAACAGCGGAAATTACAAAGTGTTAAAAAAAGGAATACCCCCTATCAACGAACAAAATTTCTCAATGTTAAAATGAAGTTTATGTATCACCTTTGATTTATTTCACTTCTTCTTTAATTTCATTTCAGTTATATAAGTAATTTATTATTTTATCAAGACAAAATCATTTATACAGTTTCTGTATTAGTTAGTGCTATCAGTTTTGACTGTAACTTAATTCTGTTTGAATAACGAATGTAGTGTATGTCTTTTTCTTTGTATTCATACGGTCTAAATATACACGTATGGTCCAGCTCGTAGCAGACCGTACACGTTTACTCATATGAGTATACGCATACGGTCCGGACCGTACGCGTACGGTCCAAATACGCGTATGGTCTGGAACAAATACATGATGAACAGTGCTCCTCCTATATTAGAGTTTGACTTAACCAATTTTTGGATTTCCTATAGTGAAACGCGATCTTTGCCAATCATTGTAATAGGTGTAAAATGGTACGCAATCCTTAACTCCTCCAAAACCAATAAATGAAATATGAAATTTAGAGAACCACCGACTTTTGACACCTTTTCAAGTACAGCAGCAAGTCCAGTACACCCTATTTTTGACTTACAAGCCAGTACACGAATTCACCAGTAAATATGGTCAAAATTCGCACATAAAAATTACCTAAATATTAACATGGTATTTTAAACATAGGAAGACACCACAACCCAACTTAGAACTAATCCTGGAACTAAACAGTTAATTTAATAGGGATAACTATAGCTATCTTTCGTTCGTCATTCGTAGTCAAAAGTATAGACGAAAGGAGAATCGACACTTATCGACTTATGAAGGAAATATGACAAAGGAAGAAACGTTTAACGATTACCAGATCTACATAATGATCATAATCGTAATCGATTGTAATCCATTACAAAATGCTGAGTAATCGAAAGTAATCTGTAATCGATCTGATTTTCGGTTACTTGTAATCGAAATTTAATCGATTACAGCTGCTGAAACCCCTGTAATTATCGATTACTTTTCGATTACATTTTAATTTAAAGCAATATCAAGTGCATATATTGCAATACATTCATATCTGGCAGTTTTGAAACACCCTGTAATTTTACTACACACTTTAAGGTATGTTTTATTTTGGAATTTTTTAAAATATTTTTGAGGTAGGCCCCACATTGAAAATGACTTCTATATAATTTTCACTTTGTCTGTCCAGAATTTGTTGTGACCACTATGAAGCAAAAATCATTGTATCTATGGAGTAGTGATCTGAAATTTTATAGTGTCTAAATAACATTTACGGATTAAATTTTTGCATATCTGACCAATATATTTGGATAGCTAAACATATTTTTTCTTACAGACAAGCCCCTTGCCCGTTGTGTTGTATTAAATTAAAAACTGCCTTTTAGCTCTTAATGTGTTTAACAAAATGAAATATTTCATAGAGTGAAAAATAATTATTATCATGATAAATATATAGACTGGACATGGTACAGTAATTCAACAATTTGCATGATTATGATGATATTTCAAAATTATTTTATTTCTCTTAACCAGACCTTCTGTTTAAATTTAGCTTCTTACTTTAAATGATTTATGACATGATTTACAAATTAGACATTAAGGTGAAAAGTACCTTTTGACAACATGTTTATACAAGAATACAACTGTTATTTGCAATTTAACCTCAGGCAGTAATCCACACCTGTCATATATTTATAATTGAACACAAATTTAAGCCTTATGAAAACAATTCATTGATTATCAATTTCATTAATTGAACTAGTAGTAAAAATTTCATATTTTATATCTATAAATTATACTATTTTTTTGCAAAAAAAGGTTTTTATTCCCCTTTTTCAGAGAAAATAGAGAAATGAACAATTATCCCACCAACAAGAATCTGAAAACAGTAGCCAATGAAATCTTGCCCAGTTTATATCAAGACAATCAATGAAATATGGAAATAAATGAATAGAAGCGAATAGAAAAATTAATGAAGCATTAGTTAACATGATCGCTGGAACTTTGTCGCCTCTTTTCATGGTGGCAAATCCATATTTCAAGAAACTTATAAACATCGTTGACCCAGAATTCCATCAAGAAAATAATTGTCCACTAAACACTTAAAGCAGGTGTACGAGAAGGTTGAACTGGTCCAGTGGAGTTGAGAAACCAACTGAAATCGGTCGACTTTATCAGCCTGACGCTTAATATTTGGTCAAACAGACAAATGCGTGGATTTCTTGGAATTACTGGGCATTTCATATCCAACTGGAAGCTTCAATTGGTTATGATCTCGTGTAAAAGATTCAAAGGCAGACATACCAAACCCTCCACAAAACATTAAAATTGTCATTGTAACAGTATTGCAAATGCATAACCCTAACAAATGTAACCCTTTGACAATTCAATGAACAAACGTTTATGAATCTCAGCTTTATAAACATGTTTTGCAATGTATTATGTATATTATTATATGCTTTTTTAAAAAGAAATGTAATCGAAAGAAATCGAAAGTAATTGTCGATTACTTCACATAAAGTAATCGATTGTAATCGATTACATGTGAAATACATGTGTAATCGATTAATAATCGATTACACAAAAATATGCCAAGTAATCGATTAATAATCGATTACATTTCAAAGTAATCGTGCCCATCCCTGATAATGATTCAGAAAATAAGTAACAAAATACCGAAGTTACTATGAATTTAGTTTCTGTATATGCGCATTTCGACAACTTATGTCTCTTCGGTGC
This sequence comes from Modiolus philippinarum, assembly GCA_002080025.1. NCBI lineage: Eukaryota > Metazoa > Mollusca > Bivalvia > Mytilida > Modiolidae > Modiolus > Modiolus philippinarum. The sequence goes on from MJUU01002383.1 coordinate 25,842, forward strand.
AGATTAAATCAAAACATTTGGAAATCCATGAATCGAATAATGTGTAAATGAAATAAAAGGTACAACAGAAAACACCTACAATGGCTGAAAATTATAATTACATGCCACAATCTGCTAGGGAACTACACAAAAAAAAAAACACAAATAAGACAAAAGACAAACGTAAACAACGATAGGAACTCGGGACAGCCGGACTTGGTACTGGCACTAGCAAAAGCCAGCGGTAGGGTTAACCCGGTTTATGGGTACCCAAACCTCCCCTTTATCTGTCCCGTTTCCCTATAGAATAGTAAACATACGAATAAAACCCAATACAGGTAGACACTAACTCCATGACTGGAGTTAGAGTCTACCTATCTTCAAAAGCTGATAGAAAACGAGCTCAGCATTGTTATTGAATTTGCTTTTATTTCATTTTTGAATTTTACATTTCTGTGCAACAACTGGTCCCCATACGTTTACATCCTATTTCGTCAAATGTCAAACATCTGTATTGGGTGATTTTGCCTGGAGTATGAAACACTTGTTTCAAATGTAAAGTTTATTTGAGAAATGACAAATCTTGAAGCAAATATCAGCTTGTATGGAGGTGTTCTACCGGAAACTGCAATACATCAATACATACCAATATATAGATTTCAGAATACCACTTACTTTTAGAACAAATTGTGAAATTAACTTATAAGTGGGTTTGAAATGTTTAGAAGAATTGGTAATCAGATATCAATATTTCTAAGTGAACATACTATCGCGGACTGAAATGATTTTCCAAAGAGGTATGGCCATTTACACGTGGATTTATTTCATTCAGAATACTAATTTTGTAAATTTATTAAATCTTTTCGAAAACTGTTTTAATAGGTCATCTGTTCCATACACTGTCGGAATAAAACCAATTCAAATGCATTTTTATACATTTAGATAAAGGATTAAGCCAATGAACTTGCCACTTACATGCAATTTTGACAATTTCTTGTTGAATTTTGTCAAAATCTGTTGCATAGGACATCCAGAGCCAAAGTAAAGAAACTGCCATTTGGAAGGCCAAATGTTTATACATCGTAACAAAAAATTGGTTTTGGTTCTGGGTGTCCTTTGAGAAGTACTATTTACCCAAACACTGTAAAATAGCTAGAATGGATGCAGCAATGTTCGACTGCTAATAATCTAGAAAACATACAAGTGTAGCATATATTGATTTTATTTTCAAGAAGTACACACCTCAGAGACCACCCTGCACGATTTTCGACAACATTCTGAAATGACCCAACATAGGAACAAAATGCACGCCTAAATGGCCATACTTCTTTGGTTTGCCTTAAAATTCTAGAACTATATAGTAAAAAGATTGGGGCTGGTGGAGCCGAGTGAAAGCCTGGAGAATCTTATTTTTGGGAAAAAAGTACCACAAAGGTAAGAGGGTAGATGCTAGGATAATGTTTAGGTGTTTGGAGGAATTGAGATCAGAGCAAGAAGTGTTTTCCTCAAGTTGTTGGGCACCGATAAACATTTACTTCAACTTCATCTGAATCCAGGAACAACAATTTTAGTGAAACAACGGTAGTAGAATACCGAAGGAACAAAGGGGTGATATTCACAAAAATCGAAGTCCAAAGACAGGGCAAAAACGAGAACACAGAAAACAATGACGTTAGACACAAAACAATGACGCCAGACAGACACAAAGCACAGAACCAGAAACCACAACATTCAGAACAAAGGCACTCACAGTGTGAACTCCAGTGAAACTGAGAGTGACATCAGGTGCTCCAGAAGGGTAAGCATGTCCTGCTCTGTTAACAGCACCCGTCACACTATGAGTGATTCAATCCGGGAAAATGTCAAAGTCGGTAGTCAAATCCGGGAAGACGTGAATCTAGCTGAAAATGTCCACTTTCATTTGGGATACTGACACGTCATATCTTTCAATGATGCTATGATGACGGCCATAGAATTTCTTGAGGGATGAAATTAACAAAGGTTGAACAAATCCCTGACTAAGCAGCTTTTGGGACAGTGTTTTTGCTCTTTCCAAAAAATCACTGTACAAACTACAAGCTCGACAGTAACGAATCAACTGTGAAATGTACACTCCATAGGCTGGAGAGGTAGGTATATTGCTGCTAAGAAAGGGAAAGTTCACAATCGGGAAATAAAAATCATCACGCTTGTCATATAGCTTAGATTTCAAACGTCCATCTTCGTCAATATACAATAAAAGATCTAAGTACGAAGCTGAAGTAGGTGTTTCAGTTGTTTCTTTAATTTCAAGCTCATTTGGATAGATCTGATGTAAATAATCCTTAAATTTAGGATTATTAAGAGAAAGCACATCGTCTATGTAGCGGAAGCTGAAATTAAAGGACTGGGCTAAATGTTTTTGTTTTCTTTGAATAAGCCCTTGTAAAAACTTGGCCTCGTACGAGTAGAGGAAAAGGTCAGCTAAAAGCGGCGCACAGTTTGTTCCCATAGGAATCCCTATTGTCTGTTGGAAAACACGACCTCCAAATTCGACAAAAATATTGTCGATCAAAAATTCTAACATTTTGATTACGTCAGTCTCGGTGTACTTCTTATTTGAATCGGTGTGGTTCTTAACAAAATATGTCTTGTCTTTCCCTACAACTAAATAGGTGTATCTGCGTTCTCCATTTTTTGTGCAGAAACATTGATGTATTAAATCTGCAATTACTGTTTTCAGTTTATTGTGTGGCAGGGTTGTATAAAGTGTAGAAAAGTCAAAAGTTTGAATGCTATGGCAATGGGTAAGACTGGTTGAGGAAAGCTGTTCAAGAAGATCTTTTGAATTTTTAAGAATCCACATTTGATTCACACCGCTTGAGGAGTAAGCTTTATTACAGTAATTTTTCAGGCCGTCTTTGACTGCGGTCAACAAAGTAGTGAGTAGCTGTGAAAGAGGTGTAGTGGTGCATCTGGAAGACCCGGCAATGAATCTCTGTTTGTATGGATTCTTATGAAGTTTAGGTACCCAGTAGATGTAAGGGAGTTGATTGTTTTCATCATTAGCTTTTATGCCAAATGATGATAACACTGAAGTGTGATTTTTTACAATCTCATCCCTCGATATTGTACTAGGGGTATAAGTAGGGTTTCCAGATGAACTGTCGATGCCCATCTCCTTCACAAGACAGTCGAGATAGTGTTTCTTACACACAAACAGTATGTTGTTAGAAGCTTTGTCTGCAGGGACAATGACGTAATTTTCATGGAGGTTGGACAGAGTTCTTTCTACAAGGGGCTCTTCAAATATACTGGGATTTCTGGATTTCATAGCTGTTTTTAGGCGCCGGATGCGATTTACAATTACATGTAATGACTTTATGGACCTGATCCAGTCGGACAATGTCTCAACGTCCTCTTTCTCTTTCTTTGCCCACTTCCTAGCATAGTCTTCAACTGCATCCATCAAAATCTTAAAGATGTACTTCCAGTTGATGTGCTGGGGCTCACGAAATTTGGGACCTTTTGAGAAGATATCTCGTAGTTTGAGGTTGTCTACGATATCTAGGTCACCAGTTATAACGTGTCCAGCCGGGCTATAATTGAATGGGTAAGAGGAGCAAGTACAATCAGGTGGTTTGGCTTTAAAGTCATCAATTTGGAAGTCACGCAATACCCGTTTGTAATAGAAAATGGAAGTTGCAATTGGTTTAGTGTAGGAATATGAGATAAGTGGAACTGATTGATCATTGAAATAAGGAGGAATGTTTGATGTCACTGTTTTGCTATGTAGAATGTTAGCAAGATTTATAGCGTCCAAGCCTTTATTGGCGAATTGAATTTTGATAAATGTCCGGTTATCAGGTTTGTTGGCGGATGTAGTGACAGGCTTGAACAGTCTGTGGTTAGATATATCCAAAACAATTGCTGTTAATTTGTATTCTAGGGAATGGCTATCAGTTACGGATGATGCTAAACAGGTTTTGTAGAAGGAATGTAGTTTTGAAAGTGGCAAGGAATACAGTTTGGTACGAATGTGATGAATACCTAGAGGAATGGTCATGAACGGAAGAAGACCATTAATTGAAATGTCATGTAGACTTGGGGCAGTATAGTGCCTATGTCCATGACTACGTGGTCTGCGTTGGCTTCCATTCAATATATTCATCACATTCGCCGAACTGCATCCTGGACTTGACAGATTGCCTACACTTTTTATATTGTCGTTGAAACCGTAGGGTATTGCGGTCCCCAATTCTCTGATCCAGTATTCCTCTCTTTGTAGACGGTAAGGTGTACTAAGTGTAGGATTATTTGTTTTATGATATATTTTCCCGATAATCCTGACTTTCATGTTTACAATGGAGTGGTCAGGTTGGTTGAAATGTGCGTAAACATGTCGGGTCTTGTTGTCCTTGACCTCGTATCTATGTCCGCACATACGTTTGTTCAACCTATCTTTTGTTTCCCCTACATATATTAATCCACAAAGAGAGCACTCTAAGCCGTAAATGAGATTCTTTGAGGAGCAATTCAGATAATCGTATGTTCTTGTACAATAAGTTTTGTTTGTTAAATTACTTTTAAAATTTGTGTCTGTGATAAGCATGTTGCATGTTTTACAATTTTTAACGCGGCATGATGAAATTGTGCCCTGCGAGTGCTGATCTGGAAAATTTAAAATGTCATGTAATGTTACTGAACAAGGTTTAATTTTAGGGATAGAATCTTTTGAGCTGTTAGAAGTGAACGACTGATCTGAAACTGACTCATGAGAATCAGTCAAAGTTGGTATTTGACGACTCTGGACACCTAATTGTCCCAATGAACCCGTGTCCGTAGCTTCATCGGTAAGGGACCTTTTTAACCCGGGAGACGTCCCAGCCGGTATTCGTTCCTTTTGATTCTTTATTCTCGTGGCTAAAGTAAACTTAAGCTACTGATTGTGGGAAAGCTTACAGCTCTTTTAAGGATAAAGGTCGGTACACTTAAAAGTCAACCATTCTGTAGATTTTAAAAACTAAGAATGGTGTATATAAAAAAAACCTACATGGAATGCATTGAAAAAATCCCCACCTCGAAGTGGAACAAATGTACCATGACACTAATGGAATATGCAGTTAGAAAAAATTCATCAATGACGAGGAAAATAAATTTTGTGCATTTATTATTACACTTAATAAAACGTGCATATCCAGTGACAGAGGAAAATGGAGATCTCAGCACATAAGCAGCAAACATTCAATCAATTGTGGAATTCAAGCTTGAATGATTTGCAGTTATGGAGGCTAGTCTTTCCATTTATAATCAAATTTCTAATATTTATGGTAAATGGCTCCGCGTATTCTCAAACCCCAAACGCCGGAGGCGAAGTCTTGACTTAATTTACCGTCGTTCATTTTAGATTTATAATGAAAAGACATGCAGTTGGCAACCAACTTGTAACTCTCCAAAATCAAGAATAAAATGGTGGCAACCGACATGTAAAATGCAGTCCAGTTAAAAATTGTCTGAACTACGGGTAGGCCTGCGTTCCAGTAAAGATTAAATAGTAATAACGAGGAGCCTTCTCTAGTTCACATTCGAATAATACAATTGCAAGAACACTGATCAGAACATTAATGATAATTATTGGTGTAAAAGATGTATAACAATACGCTGAAAAAGGGAAAAACTTTCGTTTTTAAAACAGATAACTTTTTAACATTCAGCAAAAATTTTTCGGGACAAAAAACAGAGAATCAAAGAAATTTGCTGCTTCTAATTGGGTTACATGGTGGACTATGATACCGGTACCTGATTAACATCTTGAATATATCGGCTTTGATGTCTAAGATCTCTATCTCTCCTTCCACTTGAGGGAATGTCCCATAAAACATGGCTTTGAATACTGGACTTCGTAAGGACAGTATCATTTTGTGGCCTGGCAATGATGGTGCCTCTTCCTTCGGGAATGCAAAATAAACATCGGCTAGTTCTTCCGTCAAACATATAGCAGACAAACTGTCTACAATTGTTTCCGTTCCGTTCGACTTTAACTTTTCACAAGTCATGACCTGAAAGTAATTAAATACATCTGTGATGTAGAAAATATTAGAAGACTGGGGAATCGCATGTGACTGTGGTAAAAACGAATAGCTTGCTCTCCAAACAGGACGTGGTAGCGAAAGCATTTTGACATCGTCAAGCGTCAGGTCGAATATGAAATACGTCCCCCACACACAAAGGTACTTGGAATGCATTGTCTCCCTTGTAGATCTGTATACTTTTTATCTCTTCAATTATGCATGGTGCGCAATGGCACTGGTAATGAGATTTTCGCAACATTTCATTTTATGTAATTTTCCAGCACTAATCGCTAAATGAAAAACAGATTTAAAGGTGATATGTTGAAAGTTTTCTTTTCATGCGAAAATGATTCCTTAAACAAACATCACAGAATGTCAAGGAAATAACAATTGCGTCATGCTTTAATTTTTATTCTACAGAAATGCCACAATTAGCACAAGCCTAAAAGTTTCCATACGTATTGACCAGGTTATTGACGATCTGTATCTTTACAATATTTATACAAATTTGAATCTAAATTAAAGCAGGCCTTTTTGGGACCTTTTCTGAAAGGCATACATCGTATTGAAATTTTATACTGATTTGTGCGTTACGTTCAACTAGGACAATCTATCTTGTTTTCATGCGAATTCTAAATATAGGAATGAAAAAAGGTTTTACTTGTTTCAATGGAAACAACTTTTTTGAACTTGCAACTATGGTAAAGAAAAATGGCATTTCTACCTTATTGAAACGAGAGATTGATTTATAGTTAATTGAATTGGATAGGACAGCAGACGAAGACAATATTTGTTTTCTTCCTTTAGAGAAGCAACTTGCAGTGTTCAGTACCTATTATAATAAACGTTAAAAATTATATTTAGACAGTAAAGTCTGACAATTAAGCAGACGCTTTTACATAAAAAAATATCGATTTGTATACTTTATACGTAAAAAAGGGAAATATCATACATTTAATGTGGAAAATCAAAATCATCTTGTTTATGGTTTGTCACAATTTTTTTATTGATGTAAATTTGGGAGATGCAATTCCAATATGAAGCTGGGACCAGTAACTAGAAGCAAGCCTTACCGTATTTGTAAGAAGAATCTCAAGCTAATACAAAGATTTCTCAAAGAGAATAGAAACCTTCCTTTCACTCACTTACGAATGTCGTTAATTTCTCTTAGTGTCCTCTTATTTTTACCTAACAGGCGGGGAAGTGGTTGAAATAGAACATCAGAAATTGAGCTCTCGTTTAAATGTGGTAGAAATGTTACTTTTTGAATTGTTTACAATGCATGCATAATTATAAGTTATTTCCAATGGAAAAAATACTTATATTTTTCATTCCCTTATTTTGAATTTATATGAAAACAACGTAGATTGCCGCATAGATGCATATACGATGCACAAATCGGCATAAAGTCTGTCTTTCAAAGTGGATCCCCAAAAAGGCCGTCTTTAGATTTTGACCAAAATTTGTGTACGGATTGCCTATATCCCTGTTAATCCATGTGCAAATTTTCATATCCGCCCTTTGTAGCGTTTCTCCAGAATAAAAGTTCAAACACGATCGAATTTTTATCTCCTTACCATTCTTTCTGAGGTTTCTTTCGGGAATCAACTTTGTATAAATAGGAAACTGTCAACAAATCTCTCTAAAAGAATACCAAATAGTAACCATTCTTATATTACACCTCAAATACTAATTAACACGTGTCCAAAAATCTTGAAACTTAACGAAGTGAAAATACTTAAAAGTAATACTGCCCCATATATCTATTTCAATCACTCGAGAGCTAAAAATATAATGAAAAGTCCATTTTCTCCCTACTTAAAAACTTGAAAAAAGTGGATTCTGGAAAAGGCCATATGCAGAAATCAACTTCTTAAGGACAGAATCATTTTGTGGGCAGGAGAGCATGTTGTGTTTTCCTGTGGGAACGCAAAATAAACGTCGGCGAGTTCTTCTGACAGACATACAGAAGATAAACATTTCAAAACAGTATCTGATTCTTCTGTTATTTTTAACTATCTGAAATAAATTTAATGTTGCATTACGGATGTAAACATCACTTTCAAGGAATAACTGTAGATATGACAAAACTGCTATATATTAACGAGTTGAACTATAGCACTGGAACACTTACATCTCCTCTCTACCAGTAAAAAGAAAATTATCCTGTGTTTAAGAAGTCCGCCGGGTATTAAATTCCTATTATAGAATTTTGTGAAATTTTCTGTGTAGAGGCATTCAAAAGAAAATAGAATTTACGGGTCATCGTGCATTTTAGCTTGAAAATTTTGGGATTTTACAAGGAAATGATAGGGAAAAAACAATATGAGGGGATAAGTTTAAAAATCTGCTATAGACTTTGTTCATACTTTGCAAGTGTTTTGAAATCATTATATCCCTTACGTGTAACGCTTAACAATTTAAAATTCTAAAACTTTTTTAAATTTTAATATTTTAAAGGTCTGACCAAAAATCAACAACATCAAAATTAATAAATGATTAAAACATTTAAAATTTTGAATATTTAGAATTATTAAAATTCTAAAAAAAAATATTTTTTACATTTTTGGACATTTGATCAAAATTCGAAATTTGTAATCGGAACTATTTCGCTTTTTAAAAGTTTTCGAATTTTCGAGTTTTGACGAAAAATACAAAACTTGTAAACATCACTGAAAGAATATTGTAATTTCTGGCATACGAGATATAGGTTAATGTTATCAATAATCTGCAGACCCCCTTCTCAATCGTACCTGTGAAGAATATTTGAATTTTAATCTTGAGTTAAGTTAGACGGGAGGGCTTGGGTGGACAGTGAACAGGGAGACTAATTTACCTTTGTGTGTTCTACTGTTTGTTAATAAACTAATTTACATCTAACTTTAAAAGAATAGACGAAGAAATATACATCTTTCTATACGTTATCTCTGTGTAGATTTGTATCCTATTCAAAGATGTTTCTAGATTTAAAAAAGTATAGTACATGAAGGTGGGTCGCATCAGGTGTAAACGGGAAGCAGGATTGGCCTTTTTAAAGGGAGCTTGAAACGAGAACTTGGCGAAAAAGTGCATATGAAAATGGGAAAGGATGTCTAGCGTAAAGCGGGAATTACTAAAATTTAGCCTGTGAAACGGGAAGAAGGAACCTTGGTAAAATATTTTCCCATCCATGAAACGAGAAAGTGTAAAAAACTTGACGGGATTTCGTTCAAGAGACCCCGATGAAGATATCTACACCATTGACGCCATTTTTTTTCTTTCGGGAGGCAAGATCCCAGTAGTAACAGTTATTCTAGAGGGATATAATTATTTCCTAATTAGAAGGCAAAAACGGTAATGGAACACTCTGTTACTGTAGTGTCAGTGTCATTCTGGTATGCCTTATATATGGGTCATTCTCAAAAATTGTCGATATTTGTGTTTCTCGGTTGTTTCGTGATATAGGGTATTTTTTTTCACTTTTTAAAATTTTCAGTATGTATATTGATAATGTTTGGAGTGATCTGTAATATAAAAATAATCCCTTATGTCTAATTCAATGTTTAATTTGACTTCAAATGTGGCAATTTTAGTAAAAACTGTTTGTGATTTCGCCGTGATAGCGAAGATATGTCAAGATATCTTTTAAAAAAATGAAAATTCAAATTCAAAATTTTAATATTTATTTTCTATCAAATAATTTCTTTGAAAATAACACATAAACGATACCAAACACGTACATATTCTATGAAAAAAAATACAGGAAAACATGTGTGCTTTTCGCCGTTTCCTTGTGTTACTGTAACCGTGTAATTCAACCAGTAAGTAAGGGTTATCTCTCTTACTGATTAACTTGGTGCCTTCATGAAGTACTACTTCATCTTTGAAGTATTGGATATTCCATTAGGCACTTTGATGCTATTTAAGCCTAAAAATCTACCTCTTAAGTATGCAGGGTAACACCGTAATTTTTATTTCTGTCCCTGTTGTTACTGCATTTTCTATTATTCTTCATATTTATTTAGCACCAGCTTGTGACCAGTATTTGTATTTAGTAATTTACTTTGCAGAACAAGCTGATTCGTTGTACAAGGGAACATACAATGTGAATAAAATTGGATTTAGTAATGAATATGTCCCTTGTGTTACTGCACCTTGTGTTACGTAACACAAGGGACCAAATTCGTAAAATGAGGGGCGACAAGTTGATTCTAAGCAACCATGTTTGAGAGGAAGACAAAAACAAATGCAATCACCCCGTGCACAATACTTTTCTAGTTCATCTTATTGGAAACATAGGTCTTTATTCATAATAGTAAGGGTTTTTGAAACATTATACAGACAGTAACACAAGGGACAATTTAAAAAAGTAACACAAGGGACATTTAACGTAACACAAGGGACAAACATGAACGCTAACTCAACGATGCAACTTCGATATTACCATTGAATACAAATCAAATTTAAAAGTAAATAGAGCAATGAATCAGTAATTTTATATTTCTTAATTCCATAGTTTTACAAAACTAAAAGATCTATTAGAATGCACAAAAATCTGATAACAAAAGTAGCCGAAACATTAACATGCAAAAACAAATCAATTTTGACATGCTAAAATTCATTTGGGTTAGCTTTTTTATGTTTCTTAGAAAGAAGGGAGTAATAAATGACTACTAATATGTTTTCAGAAGTAAAAATATAAACGTGAAAACTTTCAAAAAACTTTTAATTGATAATGTTGTAGACATCAAATGTCACTTGTGTAACCAAATGTCCCTATTGTTACCTGCTTGTGCGATTGCAGGATGCCTGGATGTCAATTTTCCCTTAAAGCAGATGAAGTAATTGAGCTCTACTTTAAGATTAGAACGCTTAACCATTTTATAAGAAGAAAACAAGTTTTATATGTGCTCGATACAAGTGTCCCTAGTGTTACTAAATGTTCCCTTGTGTTACTGAAGTTAAAATTTGTATTATTTTTATGTTTTAAGTTAAAATTTTCATTCTCTTTGAATGAAAATGTTGGTTTCATCGTTCCATCTTTGGGGTCATCAAACTGAAATGATTTAATTGTAAACATATAGAGACAGTATTTTATTTTTGATGGTAGAAAGTCACTAGTGTTACCAATTGTGTCCCTTGTGTTACACAATTGTCCCTGGTATTACTGACCAGTTTTTGACAAACCAGAAATTTGTAGCTCAACTCTACTGGTCAAACTTAAGAGGAAAGATAGCGTATGTTTGAGATAATGATATAAACAATAACTTATTTTTTATATTTAAAATAATCAGAAAATAAAATGTAAAAGGTCTAATTCCGTTCGTGTACGCAATTAAAAAAAACAATTATGTAAATAACTAAATCGAGACAATATCATTTGATACCAATAACTTTTATTTGTTCTTTATATGAAGAGGGTTACAAGGGCAATATTCTAATAACATGCGTGATTTTTATCATTTTTCCTAATAGTAACACAAGGGACACTGGCTGGTGGCAATTGACTTATTTTTCAATTAAAATATATTTTATGCATTCAAAGTTAATGCTGAGATGTTGTTTCTCAAACTTCAAACGTTAAAGGACCCAAAAACCTTAAAACTGAAACAAAATGGCCAGTTTGATTTTTTCTAAAATCATCTTCAAAATATTGACAATTTTTGAAAATGACCCATATATTTTTTCGAAGAGTACTAAGTAGTTCTCAAGATATTTAAGAAAACTATCCAAAATCAACACCGCTCCTTATAAAGAAAGTCGGTAAAAAGAACCCATTCATTCAAGTTGCATGCCAAGTTGCACTTTTTTTAATATGCAGCTTCATAGATATGATACTTTTTGAAAAGTAAGTGAGAATCGAGTCGTCAGTCAAAAAACCAACAACACAGGGAAAACGCCAACATCGGTAACACCAAGAAACAGGGACATCACATGAGTATGGTATCTAGTTTACAAAGAAATGGGTTGGGAAAAATTAAATGCTAGAAGGGCACAGAAAAAATTACAACTATTTCATTCAATTTACAATTAGACTGCCCCAGATTATTTGAATGTACTGATGCAACCGAATATTCAGTCAACAACCGCGTATCCTCTGCGGAACGGTAACGATATCATCCTCCCCTTTTGTAGATTATCTTTAACTAGCGAATCATTTTTCCCGTCGACTATTCGGCAATGGAACAATATAGACTTGAATATTAGGAATATTAAGAGTAAATCTAAATTAAAACTCATCTGAAAAATACTTATGATATATTAACTGTACCAAAACATTTCTCGATAGGTCCCAGGAAATTGAATATAATATTAACTCAGTCGCGATGTATGGCATCCTTTTTAAATGGTGATCTCCATAAGGTAAATATTATTCAAAATCCCTCATGCCGATGTGGCCATCCAGGGTCATCCATACGAGTCCGCATCCCATTATTTTCTTGAATGTCCTCTTTATTTTGAGGCAAGAGAAGTATTAAAAATGATCTAAACTGGGTACAAGGATATTGTGGAATAAACTTGAATCTTCTCATTGGTTTAAGCATGGAGGTATTCAATATAATACCTCCATGGTTTGATCAGTATGAAATTGTTTTATGGGTTATTCTTAAAAAACGTCAATATTTTAAAGATAATTGTAGAAAAAATCAAACTGGCCATTTTGTTTCAGTATTAAGGTTTTTGAGTCCTTGATTATGAAGTTTGAGAAACAACAGCTTGGCATTAACTTTAGATGCACAAAAATAAACTTTAATAGAAAAATAAGTTCATTGCCACCAGCCAGTGTCCCTTGTGTTACTATCAGGAAAATTGATAAAAATTACATATGTTATTAGAATATTGCCATTGTAACCCTCTTGATATAATGAACAAATGAAAGTTACTGGTATAAAATGATATCGTCTCAATTTAGTTATTTTACATATTTCTTTTTTGAATTGTAAGTCTCTTGCGTACACGAACGGCATTAAACCTTTCAAACTTTTACCATTGATTCATTAATTATTTCAATGTCAGAAATGTGTTATTCTTTATATCATTACCTCGAACATACGCTATCTTTCCTCTTAATTTTGACCACTAGGGTTGAGCTTCAAATTTCTGGTTTGTCAATAACTGGTCAGTAACACAAGGGACAATTGTGTAACACAAGGGACACAATTGGTAACACTAGTGACTTTCTTCCATTAAGGTGTCTGCAGGGTATTAATTTCCTATTATAGAATTTTGTAAAATTTTCTGTGTAGAAACATAATTGTATTATTGTTCAAAATGTTAAATAAAATTTGGGGGTCACCGTGCATTTAAGCGCAAAATCTGAAATTGAAAATTTCAGGATTTTACATAGAAATGATAGGGAAAATGATCATATGAGTGGATAGTTTGAAAAATCTATTATAGAATTTTTTAATACTTTGCATGTGTTTAATTATCATTATGTAGTTTACATATAAAAAATAAAGATTAGGTGTCACCGTTGAAATAAGAGAGAAAAATTGCAAAATGTTAATTTCTCTAGTGATATCTTTGTTAAAATATTTTATTAAATTATCTCCCTTGAATAATTTCTGTGTTCTGTAAATCCAGCAACAGATTTAAAGCTCATGTGTTTTAACTCACATTTTTGTAATGAAAATGTTATAAAAATGATTAGGAATATGAATTTTAAGTACATTTGAACTTTCTTTTCATTTTAAATAGCTATTTTGTTAAATTTCTTAATGAATGAAACCTAAATGAACAATTATTAGACAAAAATGGCGAAATAATACCACTGAGACACCTTAAAAATAAAATAATGTTTCTAAATTTTTACAAAGATGATTGCCCAAAGATGGAACCATGAACCAAACATTTTCATTCAAACAGAATCAAAATTGTAATTTGAAACATGAAAATAATACAAATTTTAATTTCAGTAACACGAGGGACACTTGTATCCGGAGTGCATATACATTATTTTCTTCTTATAAAATGGTTAAGCGTTCTAATCTTTATTACTGTATGGAAAAGTAGAGGTCAATTTCTTCATCTACTTGAACAGAAAATTTACATCCAGGTACCCTGCAATCGCTCAAGCAGGTAACAATAGGGACATTTGGTAACACAAGTCAAGTGACATTTGATGTCTACAACATTATCAATTAAAAGTATTTTGAAAGTTTCCACAATTACTTTTTTTTCTGAAAACATCTTAGTAGTCATGTATTACTCCCCTTTTCTAAGAATCAGAAAGAAAAACTAAACCAAATGAATTTTAGCATGTCAAAATCGATTTGTTTTTGAGGGATAATGTTTCGGCTACTTTTGTTACCAGATTTTTGTGCGTTCTGATAGATCTTTTAGTTTTGTAAAATTTCGAATTAAGAAGTATAAATTAAAACTACTGATTCATTGCTCTCTTTACGTTTAAATTTGCTCTGTTTTCAAAGGTAATATGGAAGTTACATCGTTGAGTTAGCAATAATGTATGTCCCTTGTGTTACTTTAAATGTCCATTTTGTTACTTTTTTTTTTAAATTGCCCCTTGTGTTACCGTCTGTATAATGTTTCAAAAATCCTTACTATTGTGAATAAGAAATGGTGTTTCCAAACAGATGAACTAGAAAAGTATTGTGTACGGGGTGATTATATTTGTTTTTGTCTTCCTCTCAAACATGATTGGTTAGAATCAACTTGTCGTGCCTGATTTTAACGGTAACACAAGGAACATATTCATTACTAAATTCAATTTTATTCGCATTCTATATACCTTATACAAAAAGTCGACTTGTTCTGCAAAGCAAATTACGGTCACAAGCTTGTGCTAAACAAAGATGAAGAATAATAGAAAATGCAGTAACAACAGGGACAGAAATAAAAATTACGGTGTTACCCTGCATACCTTAGAGCTAAATTTTTAGGCTTGAACAGCATCATAGTGCCTAATGAAATTCCCAATACTTCAAAGATTAAGTAGTACTCCAGGAAGGCACTTAGTTAATCAGTAAGAGAGATAACTCTTACTTACTGGTCGAATTACACGGTTACAGTAACACAAGGGACACGGCGGAAAGCACATGTTTTCCTGTATTTTTTTCATAGAATATGTACGTGTTTGATTTCGTTTATGTGTTATTTTAAAAGAAATTATTTGATAGAAAATAAATATTAAAAGTTGGAAATTTAAATGTCTTTATTTTAAAAGATATCTTGACATATCTTTGCTATCATGGCGAAATCACAAACAGTTTTTACCAAAATTGCCACCTTTTAAGTCAAATAAAACAAAGAATTAGACGTAAAGGAATTATCTTTGTGTTACAAATCACTCCATACATTACCAATATACATGCGGAAAATTTTAAAACGTGAAAAAAAATACCCTATATCAAACCTACATCAAAATATATCTTTGTCCTATTAATATTATCTAAATTTATGTAAATTCTAAAACTTAAGGATTAACTCCCGCCATCGTAGTTTTTTTTTCCTTAGCTATATTTGGTATTTCTTATCATTCGGATTTCGTTTGGTTGTATGCATTTAAACATTTTTTGAAATTATGGATTTCCTTTGTTCGGGTTCTAGTGCTGCTGATGAGGAATTAATTTCCGAAATGGTCATACAGCTCATTAAAATTATTGCAGTTGGAGTTAACATATGTGTTATGGTCTCATGTTCATTTACTCCATATCCTTTCGTTAAAAAAAATATACAACCGAATAACACAAATATCATGACCCTTATACAATGTATATAAGTATATAAAGAAAACTGAATATTTCCTTATTTCTTGTTATTGTCTAAGCATCCACAGAACAATCCACACACGCACCACCACACAACCATGCTTTTATTTTCTTTTTGTTTCAGTGTGTTCACTTTATTTTATAAAGCTTGTATATTATTGTAATATGATACTAGTAATTTAGTTAGCATGTCATAATATTGTAAATAATTGTAAACCGGAGAAGACTTCATAAGTATGTCTTACTTGTGTCTTATCCAATTTGTTATATTTACAAATAAACTAAGTTTAAACTACAGAAAAGAAAAATTAAGAAACATACAGACGAATAACAATTACCCGATAAAAACTATGGGTGAGATCAGGTGTATCTGTAGAGTAAGCATCTCCTGCTTCTTATAAGACCCCGCCGTGTTGAACATGTCAACTTCGGTCAGTAAAGTCGAATCCGGTAGAGGAAGAACAAACTTTAGTTGTAAAGGGAAATATCCGTTGTCATCTGGGAATCAGATATCCAGTAGCGATCTACAAAGTCGTGATGGCGACCGTAAAACTTCTGTAATGGTGACTATAAGTTATTGCTTAAATAGTCTAATTGTAAGCAACCAAGCTCTAGGAAGGAAGTCATTGTATAGACCATAATCCCTTGAGTAGCGAATGGGTTGTGATTTGAAAATAAATGAACAGGTTACTAAGCACTATCCGGAGAATTATCACACAAATCAGCTGCTTCTAACTTCAAATTCGTGACAAACACCTCATCAACGTTAATTGCAGTTCGAATTATGGTCTCGTGTACATTCTCTCCATATCATTTCGTGATAATGTATACTCAACAAGTGGAGTGAATCAGATGTGGACTCTCAAAAACTCACAAGACTTATTAGAATATCTATCTTCAACTGAACTCAACCACTGCAACAGTGTCAAAATATTTGATTTTTCTACTCTCTATACTACTCTTGCACACGATAAGTTAAAGTCAGTACTCCGGGATTTAATACATCAGTCTTTCTGTACTAAAAAGGGTGATAGAAGATATTCATATTTAGTGATAGATGAAGATGGATCTATTTTGTTAAACATCACACTGATTTACACAAAAAGTATACAGAGGAGGATGTCATTGCAATGTTGGAATTCTTGATTGATAACATATTTGTAGAATTTGGAGGACAAGTTTTCAAGCAGACAATAGGGATACCTATGGGGACTAATTGTGCGCCACTTTTAGCAGATTTGTTTCTTTATTCGTATGAAGCCAAGTTCATACAAGGACTAGTTCAGAAAAAAGACAATAAGCTAGTCAAATCCTTTAATTTCAGTTTCCGTTATATAGATGATGTTCTTTCATGGAACAATCCTCAATTTAAGGATAATCTATATCTTAGTTACCCAAATGAACTCGAAATTAAAGACTCCATTGAAACACCATCATCAGCATCATACCTGGACCTATACCTCTACATTGACAACTCTGGAAATTAACGACAAGCGTGACGATTTCGACTTTCCAATAGTGAACTTCCCGTTTTTGAGCAGTAATATTCCCACATCTCCGGCATATGGCGTGTACATTTCACAACTCATTCGCTACTGCCGTGCTTGTAGTTTGTACAGCGATTTTGTCAACAGAGTGAAATTACTGTCCCAAAAACTTATACCTCAAGGGTATGTTCAGTCACTGTTGCAATTGTCACTACAGAAAGTTTTACGATCGTCATCACGATTTGACAGACCGTTACAATGTTTCTGTTTCACAAATGAGAACAGATATCTTTGGGCAGATCCAGAGTTTGTTACCAGACTGACTAGCACCGACTGTGACAAAACTGGACTTTTCACTGGCAGTGTGACGGGTGCCACGCGCGGAGCAGATCGTGCTTACCCTTCCGGAGCACCTGACGATACCTCAGTTTTTATAGGGGTTCTTGTTTAATTTTGTTTATTTGTTATGTCTTTGTCATACTGTCTCAATTCATGTTGCTGTGATTTGGTGTGATTTTGGATTTATGATTTTAGAATTTCCCCTTTCCTCGTTCTTGCCTCGGTATTCGTTTGCCGATGTATTCGTACAATATTGTATATCGTTTTCCTCTTCCCTCATTACTTTGCATGTTTACCCAAAGACTGTCTCAGAAATTCTTGGAGAAACTCAAAACCAGACAAGTCTTAGCACTAGAATATCGGGTATAGTTCAGAATTAATTTTAATTAATTTGGAAGTCCTGTTTGTCAAACAGTTTCACGGGCTTTTCAACACCAAAATATCTTATTTAGGAGCTATGCCAATCTTATTAAAATTAGATTTACCAATTGTTCCCTACACTTACTGCGTGCTACCATGCAGTGACTGGAACAATTTGTAGATATAATTTTAATAAGATTGGAATTATGCATGCTTATGTTATAGTGTTTATGTGGGTTTTATCTTCCTCTTTGGGCTAAACAGAACGTGAAGCCACAGCATACTGGACATGCATGTAACTGTCCTTATACAAACTAGTACAGGTGAGAAACAACGACAGTACGTTGAACAAAAAAATTATCAACTTTCTTGGAACTGCACGACCCTTTGGCATAAATGTTACGAAGCAGTCTATTTTGTAATATTTTTATGTATTGAAATTTGATATTGTCATAGTATAGATAACTAATGTTTGTTTCTCGTTTTTGATTATGTTCAAGATTTGGCATGATTTTTACAGGTAATATCTGTGACACGTCATTAGGTCTGCATTCTCTTGTCCTTTCCATTTTCTTCTCCGTGTTTCAGCCCGGTAGTCCCCTAGTCGAAGGCCATACGGCCGAAACGTTGGGCAGTCTTCCCTTCTTTGCATTTTTGTCATTTTTATGCGTTTTTTAATTTGGATATTATTTTTATCTCATCTGGTCTAACCTGACCCGTCCGTCAACAATTTAAAAAATCTTCTCTTCTGAAACTATGAGGCCAATTGTAACCACCGTTTAAAAATTGTGTTCGATTAGTCCGCGGACCAAACAACATGGCTGTTGTTACTTAAAAGAGAACATATTGGTAAATAATAGATATAATAAAAATTAATCAGCAAGGCAAGATCTACAAGCCCTGTAATCCTAAATTTCATCAAGCAGGAATTGAACATGCCGCTGTTTCCAAACTACTTGCAGTAACACTTTTGAGTTCTGTGCAATTATCAGCAAGTTGTCCTGCATATGGTGGCTGAGAAAAATGAGACAAGGTTTCTTCAAACAAAATAAATACATGCAGCAAATTTTCTATACGGATTTAACAGCCTATACCAGGTTTGGAAAAAATCTCCGATCGGGCCATTGTATCTTTTAAAACGGGCCATTTTATCACGCATGGGTTAATAATTTTATGCAGCAAAATCGCTAATTTAGGATTTTTAGAAATTTGACAAAAATGCGCACCTTTTTAGATATCAATAAATAAGATTTTTTACAGATTTCTTCTCATATCGACTCTGTTTCCGAGATTTATTCCTCGAAAAAATGCTGCCTTTCTTAAGGATCATCTCTAAAGCCATGCACAATGAGAAAATTAGTTCAAGAAGCAAATACTAAAAGTACGTCAATACTGGACGGTCTTGTTTTGGACACAAAACGTTTAATTTGGGAAGCTGAAGGATGTGAGAAATAATGCATATGAAAAGCAACGACTAATTCTACATCTATATATTTTACAGTCTATTTTGTATTTCAACATGTATCCGAAATTACTTGTTTGTTACGTTTTGGCGTATTTTTTTTGTATTTTGAAACATTGGGCCGATGCCACTGCTGGTGGACCAGAGGTCCCCGAGGGTATTCACCAGCCCGATAGTCAGAATTGTCTGACATGAAAATGTTACCTTGCGTTTTATAGAATTTGACTGTTTTTATTAAAATACTAACCCCTTAAAAATATCGAGGCTTCATTCCGTGTATGGCACTCGGTAGATGTAGTCCATGGGCTGGAATAACCCCCCGTGCACCCCCCCCCCACTTCGCAACCAAACTCATTTTTTTAAGTCCGCATACATCCCCTCTTTAAAATAAGACATGTTAACACGAGCATAACCTGCACGCACTGGTGGAATAGGGCCAATTTTTAGACCCACCTACCGACATTTAGGAAAATTTCGTTTTTCGTTCAAGTTTTTCTTTCAGTTGCTTCAAAATGTTGACCAAATGCTTCCTAGTTATAAAATGATGCATCAAATTATTGCTTATTGTATAAGCTTTATAAAGAACCCAAATTTTTACAAGTTCTATGCCAAATACGTTCCATAGCGCCATTAAACGTACCCCTACCCCTATGAAATATTGAGGAAAATTTAGATACCCGAAGTGCATCTCGATTCCCGATTCTGAAAATTGTTTCTATTTTTTCAATCTATTTACTTGAATATAAAACATGTTTACATAATGTTAACATATTCTTAAAGACCAAAGTTTTATTTTCAAATGGGCCAAATAAATGGATCTTTGAATATTTCCGATTTTGACGAAGTTTTGTCGTTCTTTTGTCCAATTTTACTTTTTAGTAAACAAATATCATTTAAAGTAGGTATCAAATGAAAGCTTATTATATGTGCTTTACAACTATTACAAATAATGGCCATTCTTATGTAATATAAACATCATCCATCAATAAAACTTACCCCTACCCCAACAAATTTACTGTAAAATTGTCAATTTTTTGTCTATGTAAGCATAAAATTAACCAGAACACACAAAATGTGTGTTGTATATGACAATGTTTCATAAATTTTACCATGATTTCGTATTTTAACAGCCATTTGTTGACTTAAACTCGATATTTTGCCTAAAATTGATGAAAAATGGGAATTTTCAACATTTCAGATTTGCCAAAATTTCACTGTTAAATCGTTATATTTCCCATATCTGGAGGATATATCTGCAGATATGCCAATTAATTGTTCTAAGCGACACATTAGTTGTCTGAAAACATTGTTACAATGAACTGCGAGGAAGTTTACCGCTGGGATGTTCCTTGAGAAACTTTCAACAAATTGTTTGTAAGCAAAAATGTAACGTCTACTTCCATTGGCTTGTCGATAACAACAAGGTGGGGCTTGTACTGAAGTGAGCATAATTTAGAACGTGCACGTGATTTCTTTTGTATCTTATTGTAGTATAAAATTTTAAACTGTCCAAGTTTTTACCAGAGTTTTAATAAAAAGTTTTATTCTTAAGACTTATCTTATAGTATGTCGTATTCTGTAAGTACATAAGTGTGTGAAACATGACGAAAAGAAACCGACATAACTAGCAAATCTGTTACATATGCTAGCAAATCTCTGTTACATAGGCAAAGTATTCATATTTTAAATTATTCTTGTGTAGAAAACGACAAAAACTGATAAATCTAGATATTGAAAAGGCAAATTTTTCATATCCTGAAATATTCCTCCAGAATACAAATAAATTATACATTTTTAGCTCACCTGGCTATGCCAGGTGAGCTTTTGCTATCACTTGGCGTCCGTCGTCCGTCCGTCCGTCCGTCCGTCGTTAGCTCACTTTCAAAAATCTTCTCCTCTGAAACCACTGGGCCAAATGGAACCAAACTTCAACTGCATCATCACTAGGGTATCTAGTGTCAAATTTGTTGTTTTCTTTGTCCTAGGTCAAACAACATGGCTGCCGTTACTAAAAATAGAACATAGGGGTAAATTGCAGTTTTTGGCAAATAACTCGAAAATCGTTACAGAAATAAAAAATCTGACATGGGGTAAAAATGATCAGCATAACAAGATCTACCCACCCTGAAATTTTGATGAAAATTTGATGACCCATCTTAGAGTTATTGCCCTTTTTCCGTAAAATTTTCAAAATTTTGATGTTTTTTATTTTTTATTATAAAAACTATAACAGATAGAAGTTAAGTTTAAATTGCAAAAATGTTCAGCATGTCAAGATCTACCTTCATGGAAATTTTGAAGAAAATCCAAGTACCCATATACGAGTTATGGCTCTTTATAAGTCAAATTTTTCGTGATTTTATACTTTTTGTCCTATACTTCAAAAATGCTTTGAGATAGAGGTCAAGTTTCAATTACAAAAATGTTCAGCATGTCAAGGTCTACATTTTATTGAACTTGGTCAAGTTCTCCGACCTTTTCTAAGATGGCCGCCAGCGGGGAAGATAGTTTAACATTAATATATTTGAAGCTATGGGAAAACATTTTCTAAGATTGCATTCTGAAAAACCATTCGGCCAATTGGAAGCAGCTTTGGTCACTATAGTCTTTAGTTGGCCCCTTTGAAAATGTTTTTGGCAAGTCTGCATTACATCCAAGATGGCTGCCAGCAGGGAACATAGTTTAACATTGGACCTTATGGGAATTAAAGCATTCAAAGATCTTCCTGGAAACAACAATGCCAATTTTATCCGAACTTGGTCACAACAGTCCTTGGTTGGTGCCCTTCAAAAAATATGTTTGGTAAGTCTGCACATCATCCAAGATGGCTGCCAACAGGGAACTTAGTTTAATATTGTACCCTATAGGAAAACACATTCAAAGAATATTTCCTCTGAAACTACTTGGCCAATATGAACAAAACCTGGACACAATAGTCCTGAGTTGGCCCTCTTTGAAAAATGTGTCTGGCCAGTCTGCAACCCACCCAAGATGGTCCCCAGCGGGGAACATAGTTTAACATTGGCCCCTATGGGAAGCATTCAAAGATTTTCTCCTCTGAAACAACAAAGCTAATTGGTTCCAAACTTGGTCACAATATTTCACGGGTGGTCCCCTTTAGAAAAATTGTCTATCAAGTCTTCACCTCATTCTAGATTGGAACTTAGTTTAACATTTGATCTAGTATTGGAAAACACATGCAAAGATCTTCTCCTCTGAAACTATTAGGCCAACTGAAACCAAACTTAGTCATAATTGTTGTTGGATGATGCCCTTAAAAGTTTTTTGATTTTTATGTTCATTCCTCAGTTGGCCTTCTTCAAAAACGGTAACCATATCCAAAATGGTTGCCATCATGATTATAGTTCAACCTTGAAGCAAATACATTTTGTACCATCAAGGTCTATAAACATACTTGAAAATGATGTCCTTTATTATTTAGGTTAATTGGACTGTCTATGTCAGCCAAGGCCCAGGTGAGCGATGCAGGCTCTTGAGAGCCTCTTGTTTACGTCACACAACATCGACTGTAGGTATTCCATTAATCTTTGGAGAGACCACCAAGGACTACTGTATGGAAAGCTTGTTCCATTTAACTCAGTAATTTTAACGAGGTTAAAGGGCTCGTAGGTTGTACTTTTTTGGAACCAGTTATTTCTTAAGTTGGAAAAAAAACATGTTTAAAGAGTTTTGTGGTTGGCCATCATATTATACTAAAAAATATAGATCCGACTTTATACTTTTAGTATATAGATAAAATGCCTTATGAAAAGGTACATAATAAATTTTGTAAATATATTCTATGAACAAAAAAAATTCACTTAGTCTATTAACTTTGCATCCAGATCTGAATTTGGAAGATTCACAATAAGCAACTTCATAAAAACACTTGGTACTCGTACATTAATCATGTGCGAAATGAAAATAAATTATTTTCAAAAAGCACTGAGCATATTAAAAATATACAAAAAGTCTCTTAAAAAATATTATAAAAAACGAACTAGAAAAAACTACCTTGATACCTATGATAAAAAATTAAAAGCAATAGATGATAATAGTAAACTTCTCTTTTTTTAAAACATTTAAGTCCAACAATAAACAAGAATTTAATTTAAAATATCAAATTTACGAAGTAAGAAAACTTATCTGTAAATTTTGATTAAGTGACCATTCTCTTACTATAGAAACTGGTCGCTATAAAAACCACCTAGGCATTTAAGAATATGTAGTACATGTGGTGTTTTGGATAATGAAAACCATTTATTTTCATATTGTAAAACAAATAATAATTTAAGAAAAGAATTTCTCAGTAATTTTCATATACAAAATATACAAAATCATTTTGATAATAATATAATTGAAAATATCCTTAATCCTACAAATTTCCAACAGGTGAAATCTTTGGGCTCCTTTATTAAGTCTTTAGAACTGAGGACAGGGGGTACTTGATTACTTACTCTATAATGTATATTGTATGTGTTATTATTTGTTATGTAAATTTGTTTATATGTTGCCATTGACCCTGTATTTGGTGTAAATTGTGCTTTAGATTTTTTAGAAAGGGGGGGAGGGTGGCTGGGTCTACTGACAATTGAACGGTTTGTTCTATAAAACGGGGATCAACTCCTATTATTTTATCTGCTTGTTTGTAGCTACACAACCCCATGACAGTTATTGTAATTTGGTCTGCGGTGTTGTTTAATAGATATTTATTTTTTATGTAATGTACTTTAAGTATCGGTATATACGTATAATCCCAGAAAGGCTGTCTTGAGTTACCCGGGTTCTAGTGCTGTACCGGGTCATTATACATTTTTAGAATGGTAAATATAACATAGCTAATTGTTGTTATAAGGCACATTATTTTTTTCAATCTGTTCTTTGTATGCATGTATATATGTTTTTAATCATGTGTGTTTTATGTCATTGCCCCCTGTGGATCCATGATTGGCACAATATAAAATATTTGATTTGATTTGATTTGATTTGTTTCAATTTTGATAATCATATTTTTTGTATCATTCCAATTGTCGCACTAGTCCGGGGGGGGGGGGGTTACTTTGAATATTTTTGGGTAGGAATGTTCCAAATCGATCTCGAAAACATCATGCCCCGAATTTTTATCCTCCCGTACGTAAAACATACCCCAACTTTATATAACAACATTAAATAAAGGACCCGAATAAATTAAAATACGATTGTTTTAACATAATAGTAAAAAATAATATCAAAGAAACAAAGCATGAAGTACGTCTATCATTGTACATTAAAAAAAATTCTGCTGTCTCTATATAATTGCTGTTTTTTGGGGGGTTTTTTTGTTGTTTTTTGTTGTTGTTTTTTGTTTTGTTTTGTTTTGTTTTTTTTTTGTTTTTTTGTTTTTTTTGTTTTTTTTGTTTTTTTTTGTTTTTTTTTTGTTTTTTGTTTTGTTTTTTTTATTGTACTATTATTTATATAAATTATTATTCTTAATGCAAATTTATATGCAAGTGGTTTAAAAACACGCCGAACTTTATATATTTCATGCAAAAAAGATATACCCGAATTTTTTGCACATCCCCGTATATCAAAATAATGGAAGTTACCCCACACGGGAGTATATAAGTTGTTGAATTTGCAAATGAACTATAACTAAAGTTTTTGCACATCCCATTATACCATAATAATGGAAGTTACTTCCCCCGGGAGTATAGTATTTGAACTTGCAAGTGAACTTCTTTGTTTTTCCGTTTCACAATGTCTAACTGATTTTAATATCCGTCCACTCACTACAGAATTACATGTAATCACCCAACTTGACCATAGATAGACCTAAATTGGTAAACATTATTAATTGGAACTATTTCCACAGCTATGAAATCTGCAAGCATGAGGTCAGAATGATATTTTATTACCCAACCTGACCATAGATAGCCATAAATGGTCATAATTATAAATAGCTTCTATTTCCACAGCCATGAAATCTGCTAGCCTCAGGTCAGAATGGCATTTTAATGTCTCAACCTGAGCACAGATAGCCAAATATGGTCATAATTATGAATAGCGACTATGTTGACAGCCATGAAATCTGCAAGCATAAGGTCAGAATGACATTTCATGACCCAACCAACTACTAAATAACAATATATGGTCAGAATTCTTCAACAGAATTTTATCATGGTTATGAAATTTGCTAGACTCAAGTAAACCATCCTATATAGATCTAACCATTCAGGGTCATTATTTTTCATTGCAACTTTTATCACAGCCAAGAAGTTTGAGCCATATTTTACATATTTCTATAGAAATACAAAAGTTATATAATTTACTTCTATGCATTTTTTCTTTCCTGATAAAATCACTACTGACAAACGTGATGTTCTTTCATTTTCGCTAAACTACAAGCACTTACATACATAATTAAATCTGACAGAAAATTATTATAAGACCAACAGTGATTCTACTAATTAAGAAAATTTAATGTTTGGCAAAATATTGTGCAGTTTGAATAAAACAGAGGTTTCCCGCACTTTCGCATTTCCGGAACTTGCAATTCTCACGCCGGAAGTTAACATAGCGAAAACCGGAACCGGGACTTGCATTTTTCATAGACTTTAAAATCTCATACGACATCGACAAAGTCAGTAGTATATGGGCACAGTTCGGTTAGCATTTGAGGAGGTGGAGCGAGGTGGAGCCGGAAGTGACGTCACCGGAAGTGACGTAGAGCGGAAGTGACGTGACGGAAGTCACGTGACCGGAAGCGGAAGTCACGTGACCGGAACACGAAGTGTTTTGACTGCGCATGTGCAACCGGAAGTGGCCTTTTTTGAAGCCCTAGTAGGGCCTATTGACCGGAAAGGACGTGTTGGAACAACACGTGACCCCGCAGGGGTCACGGTTGACCTTAGTCTATGACGCGTGCGTGACCGGAAGTGGGCGTAGCCCCACATTGTGAACCGGAAGTGGGTGTGTATCTACTGTAAGTAGCCATGTTGACCGGAAATGATATGTTGGAACAACACGTGATCCCGTAGGGGTGTTGTGTGACCTTAGTCCATATCGCATGCGCGACCGGAAGGTGGCGTAGCCCCTGTTGTAGACCGGAAATCGGGTATGTTCACTAGTCAGAACGTCTCCGGCGTTGTCTTTCGGATGTTTTCGGAAGTTGTCGTTGTTTGTTGATCTGTGGGTGTCTTCTTTCAGGGCCGCGTTCATCGTTTTTACTAAGGGAGATAACCCTGGCTAGTTATTTTCCCGCGTTTTTTATTTGTGGGTGTCTATCAAGTTCGCGTTCATCGTGGCCATTCAAATGGTTGTTAAGCACCTTGTTGGTTGCTAGGTGTCTTCTATCACGTCCGCGTTCATCAAGGGACATAACTCTTGCTAGTTATATTCCCGCCATTTTATTAAAGTTTGTTGATTTCGCCCGAGGCTTAGGCGAGATAACTCGTGATTTATTGATGTTTGTGCTAGTTTATATTTATGTTTACCAGTATTAAATACGACTCACGAGTACGTTTTTTGATGTGCTCGCGTGCTCATTTCACAATATTGCTGCTGCTGCTGCTGCTGTGCTAGGTCGATTTGGCTTTTGCTGCTGCTGCTGCTGCTGCTTCTAGCTTAGAAAAGAAAAATTCAAAATGTGAATTTTGAATGAATCCAGCCATTATCTACTGAATCCATAAAATGTCACTCTGCGTTTCACCAGACTTTTGATTGGCTATTAAGCTGTCTGACCCCTTCTTCCCTATCCCAATTGTCTTTGGTCTATCCTTCACGTAGATTAATTGTCTTCGATCGATAGTGGTCCACTATCCAATACCGTAGCAAACTATTTCTTATCTATAGCATACTTCTAAGCCTCTCTAGAATCATAGTCCTCTTCTTCTAACAATCGCTGAACTGCAATTTGATTGTTCAGTATTCTGTACACCTTCAATCCATTTTGTCCCAAAACACACCCGTTTTAACGTTGCAATAATTTTATCGAAATGATATTTCTTATTGAATGTCTTATTATATTTTTAACCCCAACTATGTTTAGTTCTATCTTAAATATGTTCACGAGTATACTTTTAGTTGTGCTCTCGTGCTCATTTCAGTATTCGGTGGTGGTGGTGGTGGAGGGATGATAGGCTATTAATAGTAGTAGTACTAAGCAGTGTTCTGTCTCCAACATTAGATAAATTCATTGTACCGCTCAGAACAAATAATGTATTTCTCTTATACTACAGACAGAACACTGCTTAGTACTACTATTAGATAACAAATAGCGTTAGGGTTAGGGTTAGTGTCAGTGCTGGGATTACGGTTAGATTATAGATAGGGTTAGGGTTAGAGTATAGATAGGGTTAGGGTTATATTATAGATAGGATTAATTTATGGTTAGGGTAAGAGCATGGTAAGGGTTAGGGTTAGATTA
>MJUU01002383.1:63284-122354 GCA_002080025.1 Modiolus philippinarum
TTGAAAAAATACATCTGCAGTTTTGTAAAAGAATATTGGGTTTCAGATCCTCTACCCCAAACTTCATGATTTATGGAGAATTGGGAAGACATCCTCTACACATTCGAGTTAAACTGAGAATGGTGTCATTTTGGTGTAAACTAATGCAGAATGAGACCAAGCTTAGTGGCATTCTTTATAAATTAATTTATAATTTACAAGTTGATGAAGATATTAACTTTAAGTGGATCTCTCATGTTAAATCTATTTTTGACAATGCAGGTCTTGGATATATTTTTTCAAATCAAATTAAAGTTGAATACCGATATTTGAAGTTGGTACTGTATGAACGACTTCAGGGCCAATTTATACAAAGATGGTTCTCTGATATTGAACACTCATCCCGAGGAGAATTTTATTCATTGTTTAAAACAGAATTCAAGTTTGAAAACTATTTAACTAAATTGTCTGATTTTGGACGAACACAAATATCTAAAATCAGAACGTCAAATTGTAAATTACCAATTGAAGTAGGAAGATGGAATGGTACTCCCCGAAATGAAAGGACGTGTACTCTGTGCAGAGGTGGAATTGGCGATGAATTTCATTACTTCTACCTCTGCACAGACAACACTGTCACTGATTTAAGACAAAAATATATACCAAGATATTATTATACTTATCCCAATACTATAAAAATGAAGGGCATGCTATCGTTATGCAATGTCAAGGTTTTATCAAACATAGCTGTATTTATTTGCAAGTTAAATCAATTATTCTAATTACATACTGTATTAATGTGCTACATCTCGTCTACTTATTCACTCTGTCATTTATATTATATTTATATGTATTGTTATATGACCTCTTGTTGCACATGTATGTGTCTGAGTGTACTAATAAAATCTAAAAAAACTATCCACAAAGGGTACTATTTATCAGAACAAAAAACAAAGACAGTTGATCTATTCTCACTCTTTAAGAAAGAATTTTTATGGCGATATGAAATGCTGCAGTATGCAGAGAAGGGGGGTAAGATTGACGCTCTTATTAAAAGAGTGAACCAATACTTAGTTTAACTTTTCTAAAGCTTGAGCCTTTTAACAAGTGCTTTGAAATTTGTCTCTCTTCCTTATAATAATATTTCACTTACCGAAATATAATAAATCCATGTGTTATTTGTTTACTTTTGATTTACATGTACCGTTACACGGAAGTAAATAAATCAATGTTAAATTTAAAAAACTCTGCAGGTACAGATAAGAACTCATTCCGATAAGGTTTAACTTTGTGATTTGTAAATTATTTGTCTGTATTATTTAACAGTTATTATAATTTCGTCGGCTAAATCCCCTGGTTTAGTGTGGCGATTAACATCACAGGGAAGAACCTTGATGGAATCGTTGTACCATCAAGGGGATTTATAACAACAAGAAAGTGCAATAAATTGTTATTTATCTTAAAAAAAAAAAAAAAAAAAAAGAAAATTTAGCTATCTCTAGTGTAGAAATGTCGTTTTTGAAAAGAAATTGTGTTGAAAATGCTTGATAGTCCTTACGGAAAATATTTAAATACACAAATCACACAAATAATACATAATTTCATTCTGAAAATCACCAACCGGTTTTACCCTTGCGGGATATTCATGGTTAAAGAACAACTAAAGACTATAAATCATTTTCAACACAATTTCTTTATATATATATATTATTTTCAAGAATTTTCAAAGACCTACTTGCGCGGGTGAAATCAAACGTAGAATTAATTTAGGATGGCCCAACCATAATTTCCTTGCATTGTGATTATAACTATTTACCTTTTCACAACTATCTGAATATGGATTATAAAAAAAATTCGTTACCAAAATCTCCAATAATACTTATTTCGTGCCTTGTGGTCGTCTCGTGTCCTTGTTTTTCTGTATCATGTCTCTGGACTTTGGTTTAGATCCCTTGTTCCTTAGAGGTATTTTACTGTCGTTGTTACACATAATAATACTCATAAGTTGACTGAAGAAATTTAATGTATTCAAATAAGGGCCATGTATATCAACCAAAGTAAGTTCTTTCTTCTCGATACTTAAATCTAATAATAAAAAAGTTTTAATCTTTTTCCCTTTATATTAAAAAGTGTTTTAGAACAGAAAAGCAAGTCCCTCAGAGTTTGAAGCAAAGGATGAAAAGCAACATTAATATCCCAATTGCTTCTGACTTTGTGAAGAAATGGGCATAGCTTTGCACCAGGGGGAATCTTCTTTGGATTTATGAATTTTTAAATAATTTGTATATTGCAAATTTCTAACATAATGGATCGATATTACTTCAATTCAGCCAATATTATTGCTATCGAAACAGTTCGTTCATATTCGCTTACGAGTATAGTTTTCAGAGAAAAGATAATCCGCTTCAAACGACTCAATTTTTGTTTACATCTAACTAAAATAAAGTAAATTATGCAAATTCCAATTTCATACTATGTAGAACTTACAGTCTGCATAGTGGAATGGACAAACTATGTGTGTCCCTTGATAAAATTTAAAAAAAAATACAATCAGTGGACATAATTGTTTGTCACTTTCGATTTTTTTCTATATATTTCATATAAATTCATATTTTTTCAAAAAATTATTACCAAGCTGATTCTCAACTAATTTTCATGAAATACAGACCATCAGAAGCAGATATACTTCAAGTTTATCTGTTTATTAGCCATATCAAGAAACATCGTTATGAAATAGATCACATACATAATTTTTGAAGTCGAATATTTAGTTGAAATATCTAGGAAAATGACATACTGAAAAGATGTAGGGCAACCTACTCGATTATTTATTTCCTCCAACATACCAGTTTCGAGAATGCATTAAATCTTCTCAAAAATTGTCTTATCAGGTCATCTGTTAAAACAAGATCATTAGAAAATCAATTCAAATACAATTTCATACTTTTAGATGACAGATTCAGCCAATGAACGTGGCATTCCAATGCAATTTTGACAGATTTTCAAAATGATTGTAAGTTTTTGTTAAATTTCGCAGTATAATACCTCCAGAACCAATTTATACCAACGGCCATTTTTAAGAGCATCGAGAACCAAGAACAATTTTTTTTATTGCAAATGTATAATTATTTGCCCTGCGAGTAGTACCGTCTTCCCAAACACTGTAAAATGGCTTAAATAGACACAAAATGCTGCTTACATTACTTACGTATGTTTTATTATACTATAGGGAAACGGAATAGAGAAAGGGGAGGTTTGGGTACCCATAAACCGGTTTAACCCTACCGCTAGCTCTTGCTAGTGCTGGTACCAAGTCCGGCTATCCCGAGTTCCTATCGTTGTCCATGTTTGTCTTGTGTCATTTTATTGTTTTTCTCGTGCGGTTCCCTGGTGGATTGTGGCATGTGATTGTGGTTTACGGCCATTGTAGGTGTTTCCTGTTATCTTTCTTATATTAATTACGGCCATGTTCGATTGTTTCTATGTTGAGAAAACATACAAGTGTGGCAAACAGAACCAATTCAATAAATTTGTCCCACCGTCAAATTGTGAAAGATTATATCTTTTGTAAGCTTCTATGTTAAAGGAAACCACGATGTCATCAAATGTTGGCAGAAACAGACAAAATATTGTGTACATTCAAACAAAATGTAGGTGATATAGGTTTCCGTGTTCTATTGATGCCCTGAAGCTTGCAGTAGGAATTTGTTACTAACACAAAAAGTTTGATACACACAGTGTAGAGTAGTATACATGCTGAAAACTGGTCTTAGCTTTATTAAACACATTTTAAAATTTGATCACATTTGGGAAAATCAAAATTCATTCAGTGAAAACTAGTTACTTTATTCGGTACAAAGTAAGTTAAAAGAAGATTTTGTTTTATATTGGAAGGAGAAACTATTCCATGATAGTAATACTAACCAGAGTAATAAGTTAAGAACATATAGAAAGTTAAAAATTGATTTTGAAATGGAAAATTTTCTTTAAAAAGACACAGAAGGAAAATTATTTCAGATTTTGTTAAAATCAGAATTAGTAGTAGTAGTCTAGCAATTGATATTGGTAGACACAAAAACTTAGCTTTAGAAACTTTGTAAATTGGAAATTGAAGATGAATTACATTTTATATGTAGATGTGCTCATTTATCTGACACACGTGCAGAATTTTTTAATAACCTATCCAATATTGTCCTAAGTTTTGTTCCGTTGTCTGAAGAAGAGAAATTTATATTTATTCTATCAAGTAAAATTATGCTATTAATAAATATTGCATGGAAGGTGTAAGTAAAATATGTAAAATATGTACTTTCAGGTTCCTTAGCCATAACTATAATAAGCACCTATTATTAGTTTTTTTCTCATAACATAGCTAATATGTGTAAATATTTGTTTGTTGTATGATGTTATTTTGTATTGTGTATGGATTACAATCCACTTTTGGATTATTTATTTTGAATTGATTTTGTCATCTTTTTACAAAGGAACTGTCAGTTATTCATACAGAAGCAAAGAATGAATTAGTCACAACATCACTGCATTTGATTGGTCAGAAAGGTCATTTATTGAATCGATCTTATCAATTTTACTCCTTGGGAAGTACGAGTACTTCCCCAGACTGCCATACACGATTTTCGACAACATTTGAGCACATTTTGAAAATTACCCAAGTTATTAACAAAATTCAAGGCTTAATGGCCCTACCTCTTTCTTTTGTGTTCTACTCGCGAACACTCTGAAGATATCAAATGAATTAAAGCATTCAAATAATCAAATAAACTGGAGATAAATAAGCGTCTGTTGGTTTTTATTTGGGGACAATCGGTCCATTCATTGCTTGGTAATATTTTTTTGAAAAGTGTGAATTTATATGAAATATATAGTAAAAACGTAGGTCATGAATAATTATGTTCACTGACTGTAGTTTACGAAAACTTACGATCGGTCCAATATGACTATGGTCATTCTTCAATGCCAATTCCTAAATCAATTTTTAAAATTCCCTCTTCCTAAATGAAAAACTGCTGAAGTCAATTCTTCTTTTCGCTTGACCAACAGCAGAACTTAGATGAGGATTGTTGAACCAATGTTATCAAACTGTAAAATTGATTCAACAATTTGAAAAGTTGATACTCACCTGTGGATATCCTTTAAATTTTTTTGTAGATGTGTTAAACAAAACAGCCTTTGTAGTGCATAAATTGTTTCTTAGGATGGAGAAATTCTTAATTTTACTTTTGGAAATATTCTGCATCACTTTTGATTATCTTTGATATGAAAAAAATTAATCTTATAATGTCATTTCTAGCACGTTTTTATATTTTTGTATCTGAATTTTCATCATGAAGATAATTTTTGTGAGGAAAATTTGAAAGTACTTATTCATTTAGGGGAAATAATTATATCACAATTATGATCTCCCTTGTTATTTTTTACAATTGGCCATTTTTACAAAAAAAATATGAAAATGTACAAAAGACTCAAAAATTTATTGGAAAATAGAGATTATACTTTAAAACTAACAATTTAGTATTTTCAACCTTTTGTTTACAGTTCTTGAAAAATGAATTGTCTAATTGTGAAAAACTACAAATACCTCGGTGTTTTCTTTGCAAGAAGTGGGTCTTTTTGAACAACCCGAAAGTATCTTTACGAGCAGGGTATGCTGTTCTGAGGAAAAGTCGACAAAACAAACTATCTGTTCAGTGCCGATTAGATTTATTCGATAAGATTATATTACCGGTTCTTTTATAGGGGTGTGAAATTTGGGGATACGAAAATCTAGATATTTAAAAACGTATTCATCTCAGGTTTTGTAAATCAATTTTATTTTTGAAAAGCTCTACTCCTGATTTTGTAGTTTATGCAGAGCTAGGCAGATATCCAATTCACATTCATGCACAAATAAGGATGGTAAAATTTGGGGGCCAACTGGTTAGCGACAAAGAAACAAAGATATCTTGTTTATTATATAAATTACTCTGGATTTATTATAGTATAATTACGGTTTTGAATCCCGTTTGTTACTCTATATCAATAGCTTATTTGACCGTTGTGGAATGGCTAATATATGGTATTCCCAAGCTGCTGATCAAAGGGTATTTGAAAGTATCAAACAGAAATTAATTGACCAATTTAAGCAACTTTTTCTTTCGGAAATTGATAGTTCACCGAAAACCCTGTGTTACAGAATTTATAACAAGGAAATTAAGTTTGAAAATTATTTTAATATTTTACCAAATAATTTAATGCATACATATTGTAAATTTAGATGTGGAAGTCACCGATTACCAATCGAGGCGGGAAGATGGCATAATGTTTCCAGAGAAGAACGAATGTGCCATCTCTGCGCATCGGGGGATATCGGTGACGAGTTCCATTATCTATTGGTTTTCAAGTCATTAAAAGTAGAAAGAAAAAGTTTTTACCACCATATTACTGTTGTTACCAAAATGTTTACAAATTTGATCAGTTACTTAACTCATCAAACAAGTTGTTATTGGAAAAATTATGTAGATTTATAAAAGTTATTAATGTGAAAGTCAATCCTCCAAGTTAAAATTATTATAAATATAAATTTATTGTGTTACATTTATTATTATTGTTATTTATAAATTTATTGTGTTGTTCATACATGCATATGCTATTATATCTATGTTCATTATAATTGTTTCTATAACTGTGAAAATTGTTTATGAGAATAAATAAAAGTTCAAATGTAATAAACTATTTATATGACTTCAAATAGCTCAAGCTGTGTTCAAACCAAGTACAAAGATATGAAGATTTCCTGTTGTAAGAATCAACTCTTCAAATTGTTAAGGGAGTACGAGTGTCAGAAATTTTGTTGGCCTTTTGTTCTGAGGAATTTTGCTACTACAGCAACATGAGCAAAAATTTTTAAAATCCATGTTAGAATTTTTGAGATACAAGACGTCAAAATTTTGGCGGGAAACAGTTCTCTCTAGAGTTTTCCCTCAATTTCAATAAGCTGTTTATATGCCTTAAAATATATGAAAATATAAGTAGAAATTTATGAATTTCTATACATTGTCTATTTTATGCATTATAAAGTAACCTATGAAGAAAATGTGATCCATGTGCAAAAAAAAAATTCCAAAGCTAATGAATAATTACAACATATAGACAAACATAGAGCACTCATCAAGTCGATTGAAAGAAAACTTGGTATTATATAACAACGGCAGTAGAATACCGAAGGAACAAAAGAGTGGTATTTGCAAAAATCGAAGTCCAAAGACATGGCCAAAAAGAGAACACAGAAAACAATGACATTAAACAGCTACAAAGCACAGAAATAAAAAATACAACATAAAAAAGCACCCAAAGCACTCATAGTGTGAACTCACATGAGATTAAGAGTGACATCAGGTGCTCCAGAAGGGTAAGCATGTCCTGCTCTGTTAACACCACCTTCACACCGTAAGTGAGTCAATCTAGGAAAAATTCAAAATCGGTCTAGTCAAAACTGGAAAGACGTGAATCTAGACGCCAAAAATAGTGAGCTGTTGGCACTATAAACAGGTGGTCAGAATTATAATTGGAAATTACGAAAAAAAAAAAAATCAAAATAAAATACCAATTTTGAAAATATGATATTATATCCTCATGCGAAATTCTCTCAAGAACAAGTAGTAATACCCTCTAGTCTAATATGTGTCATACAATAAAGATAATTTCAATTGTTTCAGAATGTGGCATAATGTATATAGCTTTATTTCAACGTTAATATTAAGGTTCAATACTTTTAAAATTAGGACCAGTTGATCACTATATTGATAATATTCCCGATTTCATCTAACACAACGGCTAGTTTTTAGAATTCCATGATTTCGAAACTTCTTATTAAATCTGCCCCTTTTCAACTGAAAAGTACATCAGTATTTCTCGGTGTTGTGTATTTGAACCAATTCATATTTTTTGACTGGTGCATGTTTGAAGGAAAAAAATGTTTCAAAGGAGAAGATACTATCGTTTGAAATGAGTAACTATGAAGAACGATAATATAGCCCTATGCATTCTTGTTGGTTATCTACAATTTCAAATTCCAACGACAGGGTATTTCCAGGAGTTAAATCCTTATTTACATCGAATTTGCACGGTTTTCCATGCCGTAGAATTCCTTCAGTTGTATTTTCAAGTATAGTGCACATAACTCTTGAACATATATTCATTGGCACCTTTCCGTTATATTTAGGCGTGATAGCTGCCGAAATAATTCGGATTTTTCTTGATGCCTTTAAATTCACTGTTTCCTTTTTGCATTGTAAAACATCGAAATTTTGCTTTGTTGAAAAGAGAAAGCTATTAGCGTTCAGTAGAGGTGGTTTAATCTGATCAGTTGATATTTCTACAATATGGCCATCTTCTCGTGGGTGAATTCGAAATCTTGTATGTATATTTTCTTTCAAGGTAATTGATTTGAATATCTGAAGTTGTTCTTCCTCCGTCAGAATACCACTTGACATAGACATAGACATAGAAAATACATACTTTGTGAAATTTTCCAAAGATAATGTAGGTATCGCAATCATATATAAAACGTCGTTTCGTAAAAGAACATTTCTTCTGTTTTGACCGTTAATAAAAACATTTGATCCCGACAGCTTGTTATCACACCATTTCAATACAGAACGAAATATCGATATTCCAGAAATTCATAACAAATCTATGTTCAGAATATCTACAACGTTTTCAGTTGATAAATGCAGAAAATCGGAATTCTGAAATATATTTGTTGCATTATCCGCTATACATTGTAACGCAAACCTCTGCAATTTGTCCAACGAGAAAATGTTTGCATATCTATAGATAGAACATGCAGTGGTGTTGTCTAATACAATTTGTAACTGATGGTAAGGGAGTACGAGCGTCAGATTTCAGAAGCATTATATATCCTCGGGTTTTATCCATTCAAACAATGCTAAAATTTTTTGCACATGGATCACATTTTCTTGGTCATAAGTCACTTTATAATACATAAAATAGACTGTATAAAAATTTAATCAACTTCCAATTATAATTTCATATATTTAAAAGCCTATAAACATCTTATGCATATTGGAGGAAAACCCTAGAGAAATCTGTTTTCCGCCAAAATTTTGACTTCTTATATCTAAAAAAATTCCTACATGGATTTTCAAAATTTTTTGCTCACGTTGTTCCATTAGTACTGCTCTTCAAAACAAAAGGTCAGAATTCTAATTCTAATTACAAAATTTCTGACACTCGTACTCCCTTAATGCTCAAAATGAATATAAAACGCAACTATAATGTTCACAGTAAAATATATCTGTGATTCATTTCAATAGAAATATAAGCTTCCATATAGTTGTAACATTTTTTTGTTTTTATATAAACATGACAACGGTCGTGTTTTGTTTTGTCTTAGTGCTTGTTATAATGATTGTTTCTTTTTTTATACAAATGTGACCGACCCACAAGAACAGTACTTTTGATATGGCAAACAAAAAGAAAACAACTGAACTGAAGAAGGAAGATCATTTACAACACATGTGTCCTCAATTCTCAAGCTCGCTGCCCTAGTGAAGAGAAGATCTGCAAAAGGTGTGTTTTAAATTCTCCGAACATGTCGAAGTTTGAAAGACCAGATAAAAATATCACGCAAAGAGTTGTGTAGTGATACTCAATAATGAATATTGTAGTATATTGGTCGAGGAAACTCTTCAACTCTGTTTTTACATATCCTTTATCGGTCAGTTTGTGTTTCACAGGCCAACATATAATTTGACAATCGGACTGAAAATTTAAAAAGGCTAAAATAAGAAAATAAAACATCGTAAACTATCAAAATCGATATGTTTACTCTTCACGCATGGAAGGGGAAGAAATATAAGTCATTCAGTTTTCCCTAAATCTTTTTCATAAAAATTTCTATCGTTCCCATTTTCAAAATCAAATCTAACTATCACACACATATGTATCCTTACAGTCCACTTGTTTTGAGGTATATTAGATGATGATCTTGAGTTAAAGCAGTATTATTTAACAAATGTGAATCATTGTTGTATCAAATTGTTCAAAACATAGTCGATTTCTTCTGCTTGTTTTATAGAATCTGCTGATAACAATAATAAAGCAAATCAACAAGTAGAGAGGTACAGTTTGCACCCCTTAGGAAGCCAACAACTTAAAGAAGGGCTCGTCCGCCAAACTAAACAAATATATTTCGTTTGGTTTTATGCATTTTATATCTTTTTTTGAAATTATGGATTTCCTTTGTTTGGGTTCTAGTGCTGCTGATGAGGAATAAATTTCCGAAATGGCCATACAGCTCATTAAAATTAATGCAGTTGGAGTTGACATATGTTATTGTCTCATGTTCATTTACTCCATATCCTTTCGTAAAATATTGTATGTCAAAATTTTCAGCTTTCTAATCTTCTTAGAATAATAGCATTAGGGGTGTGGTCATTACAAAAAATTAAAGTCCAGAGACGTGACAAAAACGAGAATACAGAAAAATAAAGACACAACATAGCCACAAAGGACGGAAATGAAAATATTAACCATTTTTTTTCAAAACAAAGGAGTATCTCCCCTTCGTATAGCTCTGTCCTATTTCGGTATTTGGATTTCCAAATGTTTTGATTTGATCTGCACTGAAGAAACATAAGTTGTCGAAATGCGCATGTGCAGAAACCAAATTAACAGTAACTTCGGTATTTTGCTATTCAGTACTAAGCACTTATAGTGTGAACTTCCATAAAACAAGAGGCTTTCAAGAGCCTGTATCGCTCACCTGGACCATGGCTGACATAGATAAAAGGCATTTCCAATAGGAAAAACAAAACATAAAATTTAGAAGAATACTTTTTTTTCTCTAAAATTATAGTATTCTTGTTTGGTTTCCATGGCAACCGAAAGATCCACCATCCATTACAACCCAAAACAGAACACCATTCAAAAAAAATTTGGACAGGGGTTCCCCTTATAATCAAGGTAATACATAATGCTGAAATTGAAACATTCAGACCACATTTCAAATATAAATTCAAAAATCTGGGCAGAGGTTCCCCTTAAAATCAATAGGGCCAATGTAAAAACTATGTTCCAGATGGTGGCCATCTTGGATGAGGTATGGACCTGCCAGATATATTTTTTAGATGGGACCATCTAAGGACCATTGTGGCTTAGTTTGGTTCTAATTGGACCAGTAGTTTCTGAGGAGATGATCTTTGAATGTATATTCCATAGGGTCCAATGTCAAAACTATGTTCCCGCTGACGGCCATCTTGGATGAGGTACAGACCTGCCAGATACCTTTTTTGGAAGGGACCATCTAAGGGCCATTGTGACTAAGTTTGGCTATAATTGGACTGGTAGTTTCTGAGAAGAAGATCTTTGAATGTCTTTCCCATAGGGTCCAATGTAAAAACTATGTTCCCTGCTGGCGGCCATCTTGGAATAGGTACGGACTTGCCGGATATCTTTTTTGGAAGGGACCATCTAAGGACCATTGTGACTAAGTTTGGTTATAATTGGACTGGTAGTTTCCGAGAAGATCTTTTAATGTAATTTAAATAGTGTCCAATGTTAAAACTATGTTCCGCGCTGGCGGCCATCTTGGATTAGGTACGGACCTGTCGGATACCTTTTTTGGAAGGGACCATCTAAGGACCATTGTGTCTAAGTTTGGTTATAATTGGACTGGTAGTTTCTGACAAGAAGATCTTTGAATGTCTTTCCCATAGGGTCCAATGTAAAACTATGTTCCCCGGTGGCCGCCATCTTAGATTAGGTACCGACATGCCGGATACCTTTTTTGGAAGGGACCATCTAAGGACCATTGTGACTAAGTTTGGTTATAATTGGATCGGTAGTTTCTGAGAGGAGATCTTTTAATGTAATTTCCATAGGGTTCAATGTTAAAACTATGTTCCCCGCTGGCGGCCATCTTGGATTAGATACGGACATGCCGGATACCTTTTGTGGAAGGGACCATCTAAGGACCATTGTGACCAAGTTTGGTTATAATTGGACCGGTAGTTTCTAAGAAGAAGATCTTTGAATGTCTGTCCCATAGGGTCCAATGTTAAAACTATGTTCCCCCCTGACGGCCATCTTGGATTAGGTACGGACATGCCGGATACCTTTTTTGGAAGGGACCATCTAAGGACCATTGTGAACAGGTTTGGTCCCAATTGGCCCAGTAGTTTCAGAGGAGAAGATCTTTGAATGAAAAGTTTACGACGGACGGACGGACGGACGACGGACGCCAAGTGATGGCAAAAGCTCACCCTGGCATAGCCAGGTGAGCTAAAAACGAGTCATCAGGTATCACGGAAGGGTAAGCCATGTCCTGCTGCGCTAGCGGCACCCGTCACATTATTACCGAGTCAATCAAGGGTTAAGTCGAAAGTGGTAACGTCAAACCCTAAAGACGTGGAATCTGGTAGAAAATGTCCGTTTTAATTTTAGACACCGACAAGTCACATTCCTCAATGATGTTATGGTGACGTCCATAGAATTTTGGAGGGATGAAAGTAACAAAAGCAAATCCCTGACTTAGCAGCTTTTCGGATAGAGTTTTTTGCTCTATTTTATTATTAAATGAATAGATAATTCCGTTGATATAAATCATGTGGCAAAAAGCATTGATTGCATTTCAGTGATCTTGTGCTTTTATAGACCAGATACACAAGTTTAATCTGTGTTAGGTCCATGATTTGAATATAAGCAAACCCCAACAATTTTATAAAAAGAGTTATTGTTTTTGAGTTCAATGCAAACAAAAACATCAAATCAATAAATTTATTCTAATAAATAATAAAAAGAAACACGCTAGTTAAACATACCTTGTTTATTATTCTGTTGTTTGATTTTCTGCCGTGATAAAAAGATGATAATTTATCTCGTGATACCAATTTGTACAAGATAACACAGTTAATTTATCTGCGGATATGTGAATATCTCTTTTAAAATACGTGTATATCACTCTGTTCTACGAATTCTTTACGGAAAATTTTTTTTCCCTTGCATGCAGTCCATACGTCCGCTTGTTCATCATATGTGACCTTTATGAAATGCCTCAAAGATGTCCTCTGATTGTTGTCAAGGTCAAATGTGAAGAATTGACATGCAGGCAGTTTTGTGTGCTAGCGAAGCTGACACTTGTTGTGGAAAATATATTGGTGGCTATGATTTTTGTGTGCCTATCATGTGACCTTTTTCTACGACCACATGATCACATGACAAAATCAACGCCATTCATTGGCTGATACTATTTCTCACTATAGCGAAATTCGAAATGGTTTCATTATTTTTTTTAAAGTTGGCAACATTTTTTATTTTTTTATCAACTATCTAAAAACTGAAGAATTCTCCGTATTTTTATATCAAGATCTCGGGAACCCGGGTTTCAAATATTTCAAATGATAGACTGGATTCTTACATGTCACTGAAAGGCTAAGCGTTTCCCTTTTTCCAACAAGAAACTGGTTCATTTTGTTTTTGTTGATTGTCCATCTTTTTAGGAAACAAAAGTGTTACATGAATATCAATCATTGCCTCTTCATGTGCCCGGAAAAAATACGCTTGTTGTTATGAAAAATACATCATTGACAACGACAGTAGAATACCGAAGGAACAAAGGAGTGAAATCCACAAAAATCGTAGTCCAAAGACACGGCCAAAACGAGAACACAGAGAACAATGACGTCAGACACAGAAAACAATGACACCAGACAGACACAAAACACAGAAACAAAAATCACAACATTCAAAACAAAGGCACTCACAGTGTGAACTCCAGTGAAACTGAGAGTGACATCAGGTCCTCCGGACGGGTAAGCATGCCCTGCTCTGTTAACAGCACC
This sequence comes from Modiolus philippinarum, assembly GCA_002080025.1. Lineage (NCBI taxonomy): Eukaryota > Metazoa > Mollusca > Bivalvia > Mytilida > Modiolidae > Modiolus > Modiolus philippinarum. Next base: position 77,123 of record MJUU01002383.1, read on the forward strand.
GGTCACACGGTAAGTGAGGCATATGTGTTTTTGAAAGATCTGTTAGATAGATGAATCTTTTGCTAAACCTGAGACAAAACCAATAAAAAAACATGGTACGTATTACTTCTCTAACCCTCAAACAGTACCAAGTTAAATTTTGAAAAGCTTTTGTAATCATCGAGTATTCAAACATGGACAATTACAGATCGGTAAAACAAACATGACTAACGAAGACAAAGCTAAAATATAACAAGACAACACTAAAAACTGAAGCACTGACAGTGTGAACTCCCATAAAACCGAGAGCGACATCAGCTGGTCCGGAAGGGTAAGCATGTCCTGCTCTGTTAACAGCACCCGTCACGCTGTGAGTGATTCAATCCGGGAAAATGTCAAAGTCGGTAGTCATATCCGGGAAGACGTGAATATAGCTGAAAATGCCCACTTTCATTTGGGATACTGACACGTCATATCTTTCAATGATTTTATGGTGACGGCCATAGAATTTCTTGAGGGATGAAATTAACACAGGTTGAACAAATCCCTGACTAAGCAGCTTTTGGGACAGTGTTTTTCCTCAGTTCAAAAAATCACTGTACAAACTACACGCTCGACAGTAACGAATCAACGATGAAATGTACACTCCATAGGCTGGGGTGGTATGTATATTGCTGCTTAGGGAAAGTTCACAATTGGGAAATTAAAATCATCACGCTTGTCATATAGCTTAGATTTCAAACGTCCATCTTCGTCAATATACAATAAAAGAGCTAGGTACGAAGCTGAAGTAGGTGTTTCAGTTGTTTCTTTAATTTCAAGATCATTTGGATATATTTGATGTAAGTACTCCTTAAATTTAGGATTATTAAGAGAAAGTATATCGTCTATGTAGCGGAAGCTGAAATTACAGGACTGGGATAAATGTTTTTGTTTTCTTTGAATAATCCCTTGTAAAAACTTGGCCTCGTACGAGTAAAGGAAAAGGTCAGCTAAAAGCGGCGCACAGTTTGTTCCTATAGGAATGCCAATTGCTCTGTTGGAAAACACGACCTCGGATAATAATTTATGAGTTTTGTTTTGAAATAATTCTGTGACAGTCAATTTTCAAGGGCATTTCTTCAAAAGTAGGGATGTATAGGAGAAGATACTAATGACATCCTGTATTCATGGCATCATCATTGATTGTATAGAGTGTGGAGTACATGAGCTTGCTCAGCTTTTTTCAGTTGCTCTCTCTTTATCTTCTGTTCAATAGAATTGAATACTATGTTTTTATTGGGTCCGTGTGTCTTAATTTTTTTGTCCCGTACTAGCATCATGCGTAGTGTCCTTGCTTCTTGGTGTTTCCGATGTTACCGTTGTCCTTGGGTTTTTCGTTTTTATTAAAGACGGTTCGATTCTCACTTACTTGAAGATGAGATAATATCCCCTTTTCCTAAACTTGAACACATTTAGTAATACTCTCCATATTTTGACTGAAAACTTTCAAAATAAAATGGCATTATCCTTTTAAATTAATTGATATACTATTTAGCTTAAATGGGACAGATTTAAGAAGCAGTTTCAAAATCACGGAATTCTAAAAATTAGCCATTATTATCAATAAAGTGATGCATTGACATTGATCCACATGATGAGGTCTAGTATATACTACATTTAGTTTATTAGAATTTTCTTCATTGTATGGACCGAATTAGAATATAGAGGATACTATTACTTCGCATGATACAAATATCAAAATACCGAAGTTTCTGTTAATTCAGTTTCTGCATATGCCCCTTTCGACATTTTATGCTTCTTAAGAGTAGATCAAATCAAAATATTTAGAAATCCATATTCAAAAATATATGTAAAAGCTGATAGAGAACAAACGACCTAAAATATCTAAATACCTGTTAGTGAAACCAAAATCAGCTAAGGACAGAGCTCCTTAGTTTTGAACATTTTTTTTTTTTTGGGGGGGGGGGGTTAAATTGAGATATTGCAATACTAAAATGAAATAAAATTTTCAGACCAGCACCAGCACCATCTCCTAGATTTTGTGAATATCCTCGGGGAATAATTGTCCACCCGTAGAGACATCGACCAAGTCGTAATAAATAACAAAATACCAAAGTGACTATTAGTTTCTGCATGTGCGCCTTTCGACAACTTATGTCTCTTCAGTGCAGATCAAATCAAATTATTTGGAAATCCATACTCCGCGATATGTGTAAAAACTGATAGAGAACAAACTACCAAAAGGATCTCAATAGTGAAGCCAAAATCAGCTAAGGACAGAGCTTTGTGAGCATAGTTTTGAACATCTTTTGGTTAAATAGATAAAATCGGTTTTCAGTCCAGCAGCGAAGTACTGGCTATTGGGTTGGTGAATACCCTTTGGGGACTAACAGCCCACAAATAAGTAACAAAAATATCATCATTTTTCAGCATTTTACTTAAACTTCAATAAGAACACTCTGTAAAATAACGTTATGAAATAAGCCAGTTTTGGTGTTAGCCTTGAAAAGAAATCGTTACCGATTGAAACAACAAAAAGTGTCTGAGTATAAGTAAAGTTATTCAATGTCTTTCATTTTCGAAAGAACACAATAACGACTTGGGGACAATTTATTGGCTGTTAATTCCTATACCTAAAGAAAATTCCGATAGTTTTTTTAATTGATGCCAAAATTTAAGGATTCCATTTCATTTTTCATTTCGCTCCTAGGAAAGTCCTTGATAAGTTTTCGTTTGACCCATATGTTTTTTAAATTATCACAGGGTTACTCCAGAAGATATTTTGCTAATTGTAAAGTTAATATGTAAAGTTAATGTACTGGAATGTAACATTTATAGAATTTAAGGCTGAACTAGAATCAGAGCGTTCTTTGAGTTAAGTATAAACCAAAATTTCACGTTTTGATTTCTCCTTTAAAACTAAAACAAAAATGATAATAACGAAATATTTTGTCTGTCTGGCGTCATTGTTTTTGTGTCTGGCGTCATTGTTTTCTGTGTTCTCGTTTTTGCCCTGTCTTTGGACTTCGATTTTTGTGAATTTCACCCCTTTGTTCCTTCGGTATTCTACTGCCGTTGTTTGTAAGCAATAATGGCTGAAGAATTTTCATAGATTTAAAGTAACAATGTCCAATTTTAAAGACATATGCAATTTTCAAATATTAATACAGAATTTCTCCCGGTTCATACAAATTTCTGCCTTTAGCTGACTTTGTTACCCATTTTAGACCCTTGAGATAATGTGTTCTCCATCAGTTTCATTACCACTATACGTTTGTCTACCATCATAACCGTGTAAAGTCTGTGAAGAGAGTTATCAGTTTGTTAAGGTATTGTTGCTTAATGCCGTATGGGGGCATGCATGTCAATTTTGATATTTAAGAGAGTTTTAATGTCAGATTTGCGTCCAGATTTAGTTTGAACAATTTAATTTCCCATTTTTAGCTCACCTGGCCTAAAAGGCCATGTGAGCTTTTGCCATCGCTATGCGTCCGTCGTCCGTCGTCCGTCCGTCTGTCTGTCTGTCTGTCAACAATTTCAAAAATCTTCTCCTCTGAAACCACTGAGCCAAATGTAACCAAACTTTGCCTGAATCATCACCAGAGTATGGCTTCTCAAAATTGTGTTCGATTAGGCGGTAGGTCAAACAACATGGCCGCCGTTGCTAAAAATAGAACATAAGGGTAAATTGCAGTTTTTGGCCAATAACTCGAAAACCGTTACAGATATCAAAAATCTGACATGGGGTAAAAGTGATCAGCATAGCAAGATCTACCTGCACTGCAATTTTGAAGAAAATCCGAAAACCCGTCTTGGAGTTATTGCCCTTTTTCCGTAAAATTTTTAAAATTTGTGCATTTATTATTTTTTATTTCAAAAAGTATAACAGATAGAGGTCAAGTGTAAATTGCAAAAATGTTCAGCATATCAAGATCTACCCACCCTGAAATTTTGAAGAAAATGCATAAACCCTTGTAGGAGTTATTGCCCTTTTTTCACCGAATTTTTTTAATTTTCGTATTTTTCATCTATTTTTTCCAAAACTATAGAAGATGAAGGTTAAGTGTAAATTAATGAAATGTTTGCCATGCTGTGGCGACTTCAAAACTGATGTTGAAAATTGTTCCTTGACCGCCATTTTCAAAATGGCTGCCAAAAAAGGCCGGAAAATTCAACATTGTCCGATTTCAATGAAATTTGGTTTCCAAGTAGATATTGATGTTGCGACTTTCAAAACCGATGTTGAAAATTGTTCGTTGACTGCAATTTTCAAAATGGCTGCCAAAAAGGCGGGAAAATTCAACATTGTCCGATTTCAATGACATTTGGTTTCCAAATAGGTCTTGATGTCGCAACTTCAAAACTGATGTTAAAAATTGTTCGCTGACTGCCATATTTTAAATGGCTACCAAAAAGACGGGAAAGTTCAACATTGTCCGATTTCAAAGAAATTTGATTTCCAAATAAATATTGATGTTGCGACTTCAAAACGGATGTTGAAAATTGTTTGTTGACTGCCATTTTCAAAATGACATTTCGACTTCAAATCGTGTCGAAAGTGGTCATTAGCAAGAACGTTTTTTATCGAAAAATCCCAACAAAGAAATATAATAAAACATGATCAGACTTTAAAAACAGTTCAAGATATTGGAGGTGTTGGACGTACGAAAGTTTGAGAAACTGAAGATCAACTGTATAACTTACATTGTTACCTTGATTGTGGCAACTGAAAACCAGGTGAGCGATACAGGCTCCTGGGAGCCTCTGGTTTATGAGACGGTCGATTCAAAAATTAAATCATTTAACTGGCATTGCAAAACGAGCATTTTAAATTATTTTTTCTGTTTATTTCTCTGACTTGCATTGACACAAGTATTATAATTGTAGTATTTGCAGTACATCAAGCTGTTACAGTATTCTTTCTATTTCTTTGGTCGATATGCTTCTGATTCTGTTTCTTTTGTTATATTTTTATTGTTTCAGAAGCCAGTCTGCAATTATTTTGCATCTCTTTCGTGTGAGTTTCCTGTAGACATCGACAAAGTGCCCATTTGTATTTGAGTTTTCACTTAATTAAGAAGAAATTAAATGACAAGATTACAAGTACGGTAAGTTTTAATATTCGTCTTTTTTAAATGAGATGAGAACTTTCATTGTTTTATTATATATGAACTGTTATGTAATATTTTACTTTCTCTTATGATACACGCTTATTATCTATTCCTTGCACAAATAGTTATTTGTGCTCCATAACGAGACTTTGAACCTGAAGTTAGATATGAACTTGTTGAATCGCTTTTACAGGAATTTCATTGGTCGAGCGTCAAGAAATAACACATCAAGCGTGATGTGCTATTATTTTTTCGACGTTTTTATTGGACCACTTTGGAATCTCGTTGGCCGTGATTAACGTTACCTAGCAACGGTGTTGTTGTTCAATACAAAAACAGCAGTTCGACACTGAATATTATGAAAATCATAAGAGAAATAGTTTTAATTTTTATTTTTTTTATTTTTGCTGTTGTCCAAAAACAGTAAAAAATTAAAAAATAAAATAGAAGTCCAAATAGAAAAGATAAACTATAAATAGGTAATATTTGCACCATAGAGGCAGACGAATTCGGTCTATCCAAAGACCTGCCTGACGCGGTAGCGGAGGGCAGATATCGGTAGAGGGCTGATATCAGGGCAGATACTGGAATACTACTGTTTTATTGTTGCAATACGTATGGTACATGTATCCGTTGAGAAATGCTTAAATAGAACGGATCAAGTAGTGTTCAAAAAACTACATCTTTCTCATCTGAAAGATGAAAAAATTTGCCGGGAATAACAATGTAAAACTGCAGTGTCAATCTTGACTTGATGAAACCTTACGCCGGAGTTCACCTACGGTGCGAAGCCACTGTTTGAAAATTTCAGCATCCAAAAGGTTGTCCTTGGTATTTCATTTTTAAGACACCAACAAATTCTGACTTTTCATTTTCAAAACACTGAGAACGAGCTTCGGCTTCATCCATATTTTGTTTACTTTGCTAGATGACGTCAGCAAAACAGGACAGATAACAGTTATCTGTCCCGTGGCCGGACACGGATATCCGGTTATTACATAAGTAAAATGGTACAATTTGCGTATAAATATGTGATAAACTCCCTTTTCCCGTAGATAATATTTAATCCGGAAACTTTGTAAAATATTTCTGTTAAAAGCATGGCGACATATACATTTTTATTGTAACCAATAAATTATATCATAAACTATCTGTTCACAAAAATACATCAAATTCTCATGGATATAAAAAAGCTCATTTCAATTGAGCTAAAAATTGCCATATTTCTCCTGTGCATTCTATGTAAATTTAGGTGAAAAAAAAATGCTTAAAATGAGCAAACTTTGACCTCATTTCTAGAAAAAGAAAGCACGGTGACCCATAGTTTTTATTACATAGTTCGGGTATTTAGGACTGGGTCTTCAGTTATGTAGACTTAAAACAAAATCTCATGGATTTGAATATTACTGTCTATCTACCTTAAAAAGATGGCATTTCCTTTGTGATTTATTAATTGACAAGAAGACAGTGGTAAGTTTGACCAAGAGTGTTATGTTAGAACTCCATTTAACTCATCTTCGTGATGATTTTAACCCAGGATTGAGAGAGACAGATTTGAAATCAATACATCTTTTTGGGGAATAAAATGAGTTATTTGTTATTCTTTATTTTCTACGAAACAAACTAAAACTGATACTTTGTAAAAAAGGAAAAGGAAAAAATAACAAAACAAAAGAAGAGAAAAGAAAAAAATAAACTAAAGAAAACAAAACGAATTTTATTTGTTATGAAATTAACAAACTGAAATTGTTATATTGTTTTGAAAAAAAAATGAATAATTAAAAATGAAGTGATTATAAAAATACTGTAATACATGTTTTAGCATTAGCCTCGTCGAGATTTTACAAAAAATAGGATTAGATGTAATAAAGGGGATAACAGGAACAAAATTACAGTCACATGCCACAATCTGCCAGGGAACTAAACAGGAAAAACACAAACAAGACAAAGGACAAACATAAACAACAATAGGAATTCGGGACAGCCGATCTTGGTACCGGTGTCACATACTAGAATTTCCCCCTACTCATTCTTCCCCCCGGAAAAATGAGTATATACTGGTCTTTCCCCCCGGAAAAATGAGTATATACTCAGTTTTCTCCCCTAAATTTGATGGGGGAAAATTCACTATATACTAGATTTTCCCCTTTGTCTGAATTCATACTAGAATTTCCCCTCGGTCATGTGCTAAAAAATTACTGCATATGTTGCAATTGACGTATACATTTCTTTAGAGCCTGTTACATATACTAATTCCAATCCATTTTTTTTTCATTTAAATTAATGCGAGAGTAACGAACGATTCACAGTAATTTTCTGTTAAATACGACGACTTAGAAAATGTCCCCTTTCATGCTTTTCCGGGTTCCTATCATTGCTTACGCTTGTCTTTTGCTTTTCTTGATCAGATCCCTTGTTGCTTGTGGTATGTGTTTGTGATTTTCGGCCATTTTAAATCTTTTGTGTTTTCGTGTTATCTGTCCTCTTCAAAATTATACCGCATTAAGCTACTTGACTTTTGCTAAAAAAGATAGCAAGTGGTAAACGACTTAGGTATAACATATCTCTAAATATCTCTGATATAAAACCATTATATTACTGCAGAATTTTGTACCACACAAGTGTATGCAAGGTAATGTACAGAACATTGCCAATTTCGTTCCGATTCGTCAGCAAAAGTCACTACAAGTGCAGAATATATTTTAATTGGATTCTAAGTGATATATATATATCTTTTGAAACTATTGATAAATAATGAAAGGATATGAAATAAATGCACATGAGACAAATTCACTACAAAATCATGATAGAACCAAACAATTGAACAACATTTTTATTGTTGCTCTTCATCTTGATGTCCCCATGAGGCCTTCAACAATGACCTTTGCTTATACATCACAGATAGTTCCAGACAGACCCAATCGGTTTGACCGTATGTCATTGCTGATAGTCGAAGAACACCGAATTCATATTTTAATTAACCGACGGATGCGGGATCATAATCAAACATAGAATTAACTGGCAAAGTGCTCTTACAAACACTGTCATCCGTTGCCCGACAAAAACACTAGTTCGTACTACGTCCAATAAAGTTTGCACTACAACCATACAAGATTCTATTACTTCTTAACTTCGTTCAGCAAGTTCTTCTCACGTTCATCTGAGTTTCTAGGATTTCGAGAGAACGTAGCAAGAACTAAGTCCAGTGTGATGTCGGGGGCATTGGCTTGTGCAACATTCTGGATTCACACACTTTTTTCTTTTTTTTCCTTATATTTTTTTTTATTGATGCCTTCAACAGTTTCCTTGTCTTATTGGGCTGGCCATTGCACCAACTTCTTATCTGCCTTTCCGTACCGAAAAAACCCAACCGGCGGTTTGGTCTAAGTAGACGGATGATCGTGAAAATATCCCCAGTATAACAAAGGCTGGCTCTGTTCATCGTCGTCTGTCATTCTGTTTCCCTACGTGTGTCTCAATCTGGTCGTCCAATATTGTGACCTAAATGGTGGCATGTTAAGTAAAACCCGTTTAGGGCTTTTTACATTAGATCTTTAAGTATATATTTTTTTAATTTTTAAATCGGTAATACGCAAGTGTTTTCTTGTCGGGCGGAGATAAGCAAGTATCCAAATTTACTTACATCATTTATAAGCAGCTGATTTGCATACTTGGTACAGAAATTTTTTTTTCGTTTTCCATCACACCACATTTATATATATTTGCACATCAGACACTGTTGAGCTGATTTTCAGAAGTATGAATATACTTGATATCTTGTTTTATGCCTTCTTTGTTATTCGTTTTGTCCATTTGATTTACCGTGTTCCTTGCTATCCTGCTTTCTTTGAAGTGTTTCAGGATTAATTGAAAGATATTCGACGTTGTAACCTTATCTGCTACTTGCAAAATAAGGGGGAAATTCTAGTATGGGGGAAAAACTAGTATGTGTATACACATACCAGACTTTCCGTAGGGGGAAAATTCAGTATATACTCATTTTTCCCCGGGGGAAAATCCAATATATACTAGATTTTCCGGGGGGAAATCTGAGTATATACTCATTTTTCCGGGGGGAAATCCTAGTATGGGGGAAAGACTAGTATGTAACACTGGCACTAGCAAAAGCCAGCGGTAGGGTTAAACCGGTTTATGGGTACCCAAACCTCCCCTTTATCTGTCCCGTTTCCCTTATAGTATAATAAACATACGAATAAAACCTAATACAGGTGGACTACTAACTCCATGATCACAATCTTGAAAGGAGAGAAAATAACAATACGCAATTTAGAAAGATGGGTCAAGGGGTGCTCGCCGTTGAACTGCCAGCTAGCTTAAAGTGCCTAGTCTGCTGGTAAAACACTGTCGCACTAAGGAAGAAAAGAAATCAAACTCAAAACTTTCCGAAGGGTTTGGTCAAGAATCATCATATATTTCAGCAGACATCTGCAGTATAATTGAGAGACCAGTATGTGTGTAAAATTTTCAGGTCACTAGATGTCAGAGCTAATTTTACGGATGCAAGCAAGAGTATCTTGTCGATATCCCCTAGTACGTAAACAATGTAGGTTACGTCCCAGCTTTTCTGGATCTTTAATCAGTTTTTGACATTTTTAACAGATGTTTTAGATGTATTCTCATGAGGTTTCAGTCTCGTTTAAATCTCGTTTATGAATAATTCTTGAAACCTACCTTATGAGTGAAATTTTGTATTGATTTTTATTATATAATGACCCTCCCAAATGCTGTCAAAATATTACGTACCAACGACCAGTAGTTTTTCAGAATTAAAAAAAAATCAATTTTTGACCAAACTGACCATTGATCTATTAGCCTATTTTGGGGTAGGGGTAACAAAAATCATTTTTTCATGAAAAGCATGCATCGTAATCATACGATTTCTTTTGTGGGTTCTTATTGATATAATTGTACAACTATCAAAATAGAAAAATGGAGTTTTGACTGTTTGGTTAATGGTAAATTTGAAATATCTTGATTTTTACAGATTCACGATATTTTTAATTTGACCAAAAAAGCAAACATTTTCTCACAACACTTTCTTATATCATCACCTACCTATGCTTTTATTGGTAATATTTCTTTAGATACTTCGGCAAATGAATACCGAAGCAAGAATGAGGAAAGGGGGGTTTTAAAATCATTAATCCAAAACTCACGGCAATTCATATCCAACACGAATTGAGACAGTATGACAAAGACAAAACAAACAAAACAAAAATAGAACAAGAACGCCTCTTTACTAAAGGACTAGCAGTGTGAACCCCTACAAAAATTAAGGTATCATCAAGTGATCCGGATGGGTAAGCATGATCTTCTCCACGCATGGCACCCGTCACAAAGCCATCTAGAATTAAGTGTTGAAAGATCTGTTTGGTGGCTGATTGGTTTATGTCATTTTCTAATCCTTAGACAAAACCAATTTAGATCCATGGTACGTGTTACTTCTCTAACCCTCAATTGGGATTAGCAATCTGGAAACTTCGGACAGAAAACTTGACGGTAGAAATCGACATTTACATCAAAAATTGCACAAGAATAGACCAAAATTGATGAAATTTCCACAAAACCAACAAAATAGTTTTTTTTAAGTGATGATAGCACAAAAAATACACACTGACATATGGTTTCTCCTCAAAAATGATTTCTTTACATGGTGCGGGATGCAGGAAAATTTCGACTCTTCAGGAGAATGCATCCTTAACAATATGATGCTAGCCTTGTTAATCCTTTACATGATTTGTGTATGTCGGGTATTTAAAACTTACCTTGTTTGTCTGATAATTATTGTGTTTACATATGTATCAAAATATTTGTGTTTACACGCGTTTCTGTTAATACTATTGCTTGTGCAATTTTACTTATTTCAGAATAAACACATTTTAAATGCGACATAGAAAACCAAGTAAGAAACATTTTGGGATATTAAAATCTATATAATAGTTTGCTTCAAACTCTGGAGATGTTGTTTTTTTTATTCAACAACACTTTGAATGTCAAGTCTTAAAATAGAGAAAAGCTTTACGCAAAAACTCATTAGTAATAGATTTAAGTATTGGAAGGAGGGGCATATTTTTGGTTGCTTTATATAGTCATAATTTGGATAACCGAAATTTCTTCAGTATGGATATTATTAAATGAAAGTATATGTTTTGCAAATGAGAATTACTGAAAAATTTCTTTTTAAGTTAAATTTTTGAATTGGTATTTAATATATCCATATTCAGATATTTAATATATCCATATTCAGATAGTTTTAATTTAAATAGTAATAACCACAATGCAAGAGAATTGTTGTAAAAAAAATTATTAATTTGTACTGAAAGCATAATAATCAATGAAAGGATATAGAGTAAATGCACATGAGACAAAGTCTCTACAAATACATGGTAGAACCAAGCAATGGAACAACGCTTTTATTGTTGTTCATCTTGAACAATTGTGAAGCCTTGAACAATGAACTATGCTCATACCTCACAGTAAGTTCAAGAAGGCCCCTAGCACCGGTTTGAGCGGAATTCATTGCTAGATGTCGAGCAACGTTACATCCGTGTTTTTCATGTCAAGGATGCGGGATTGTCAATAAACATAAAATTAACTCGGAAAGTGTTCTTACAATCGCTGTCATCCGTCTTCCGTTGAAATAATACACCTTAGAAATTGAAAAACTGAACATACCAATCGTTCAGATCACTAAAAGTGATTTTAGAATTAATATTTAACCCCCTATTAGAGGTAAAAAATTGTGGAAATTCAACAATTCGTCACGTATCGATATTGACTATTTGAATATTATGAAGTACAAAATGTTTGGTTGTTAGAAAATTTTTCAGTTCTTATCTATTATTTAGACTATATAGGTTACTTATATTGAAAATTAACATTTACATTTTATTATAAATAAGCTATCAATTATTTTTGAAGACTCCTTTAATGGAAACATGGGAAAATACAATTTATTATTCTAGCTTTTAATAAACAAAGAGTAGATTTGTTAGAATGTCTACTTAATAACAAGGATATAAAGAACATGAAACGTAATATACCGACATTCGAGTCTTACAATCCATTCAACAGTTGCAAAAATGAGAAAAGAGGTGGATATCCTATGGATATCATATGGAGTGAAACCGGATGTGTGGACGGCGTAAGCGTCATCCGTCATGTCCAAAGTCAAATCGTCGCAAGGATCAAGTCAAATTCGAAAGTTTAGATGAAATGACTCCATACTAAATATTGCATGTTGCATGCTTGTGATCAAACAACTCGTGTTGGTGACAACGGATTCCTTAATGGCGTACTTTTCTGTTTTATAAGAAACATCTGTCTGTAATGTAATTGAATCGGGAGGATAACGAAAGGGAAAATAAAAGGAAAATCGGTCAGATATCGCGTACAGTAGAAAGAAGAAGGGGAAAAGCCTGGAAAATAATTTTATCATTTAAATTATATCCAGGGTTCAGAAAGGTGGTAGTTACAAAATTACCGAACAGAATTATCGGGAGTCAAAATCCATAGGATAAAGTAAAACACATGCAAAACCACCGGTAAAACTGTCAATCGAAATGGTCCTGACTTGGTACAGGCATTTCAAAAGAAATGGTAGGTTAAATCAGTATTATGGCGCCCCAAACCTCTCCCTCTATACACCGATTGCGCATTTGCGGGATCGCTCATTATTTTAGCCAAACAAGGAGTAATCTGGTGCAAAACTGGTTCCAAGACACTGATAGACGAAGATTGTAATTTCTTCATTTCCATTCAAGTTTCGTTTTTTGTGGGTTGGAAATGTTCCTCGTGGATTTCTTTGTCAGTTGAAAACGATTTTTTACCTACATGTTGAATAACAACGTAAGATTCGTTGGTAGCAAATATCTTTTCCTTGCTCCAACGTTGGATTACGTCATTTTTCCTCCGGTTGACCCCAGATGACCTCGTCGAAATGAAGAGTCAAATCCGGAATGGAAAAGATGTGCATTCCATGTATTGCCATAGTGTCCGTTTGTATCTCAACAACAAATATCATTGAAATGTTGTAGACAGTGAAAAGAAATGATCAATTCAGTACTAAGTAAAAGAAATGATCAATTCAGTACTAAGTAAATGAAATGATCAATTCAGTACTAAGTAAAAGAAATGATCAATCCAGTACTAAGTAAAAGAAATGATCACTCAAGTACAAAGTAAAAGAAATGATCAATCCAGTACTGAGTAAAAGAAATAATCAATCCAGTACTAAATAAAAGAAATGATCGATCCAGTACTAAGTCAAAGAAAGGATCAATCCAGTACTAAGTAAAAGATGAATCATCACACTTCCAACTGATACTTCAAATTTTCTACAAGGAACTGATATCTATTAAATAACTTTTTTAAATGATAGTCTGAGACGGATTTTTAAAGCCTTGATTAATAGGGCCACCAAGAAGATAATTTTGCCTATTGACAAAATCTCCATAGTTGGTGCCATCTCTCGTAACGAGTTAACGTTGAAGCATACACTAAGCAGGACTGCTTGAATTTAGTGTCGTGGAAATTGATGATTTTGATATTAAAGTCGTCCATTTTGTTGTACTTTTCAGAACTGAGTAGACCATTTTCGTCAAATTTGAGATTTAAGACAAAAAAAATGTAAATCTGGCGGTTTCTATTGTTTCTTTTAACTATAATTCTGGAGGATATACTAATAGATCCATTAACAAACGAGAGTGGTATTATAATAACTGATGAATCTTAAAGAAACAAAATCGTGCTTTGTAATTTTTTTTTACAAAACATGAATTATGTTTGAACACGTGAATATTTGGAAGAATATTTAAATAACTTGAACTTTTAAAGTAACAGATGATGAAAATGTAGACCAAGAAAGGGAGATAACTATATTGAAGATGCAAGAATAACAAATAATTAATCACTGCTCTGGAGGATTTTCAACAGAGTTCTTTCATTTTTTATGATCTTAAATATTTTGTTGTTGATTCTGTAAACAATCGCTAACATGATGGTAAGCTTTCAATAAAACTAAAGCAAGGCATAATTTTTCCCACTAAAAATAATAAACCGAAGTACTTCCTCGAAAACTGAAGCCCTGTTTCAATGCTAAATTTACTGAGAGCAGAGTTCAAAAGTTTACGAAAAATGAATAAAATTTTGGATCCAGCTGGAATTGTAAGAGGTTTATCGAGGCCGTATGACTTTGTCTTTACTGAAGATACATAAGTTGTTGAAATGTTCATCTACAGAAGCTAGATTTACAGAAGTAATTCGGTATTTAGTTATTATCCCCACTAAGTCGATGCTGGAAGCACTGTTAGTTCTCCAGGGTAGCCACTACCTTTAAAGTCAGTGGTCAGATTTTATTGGGATACTTGCAATATTCAAATATTTTTTAAAACTGAGGCACATACCCCTCGTGCGAAGCCCTGTTCTTAAAAGAATTCAACTTTTCATTTAGATCGTATTGGTAATCGCTCTCTGTCAGGTTTTATACATCTTTCGGCTTAGATGTGTACTGAAGAAAAATACCTTGTCGAAATGGCCATCTGCAGAAATTACAAAGCTAATTTGCAATTAATTCAGTTTTTAGTTATTTGTTTTTGCTTGATTTCTAAAGATATCTGTTTTACTACATTTTTATAGAATTATAACAACAAACAATTGAACAGTACATAAAACAACAGGTGATTTCATGAATTAAGAATTATACCCTCGAAAAAATAAATCGTTTTTCAAATAACTCGTGATGCATACATGGCAGGGGACGCCGACCGTGTCCGCGCACCTAGGCATTTCATAGGGTTTCTCATAGTTGTATCTTTTGAATTGAATGTACATCTAATTTATTATTGATGTATCGTTTGAATTAATTCTGTCTATCTAGTTTCTACTGGTTGTACCTATTGAATGGACTGTGTCCGTCTTGTAAGTTATTGCAGTATCCTTTGAATGGATTGTGTTCATTTTTTCATTGTTGTATGTTTTGAATGGATTGCGTCAGTAATAGGCAATATTAAACCTCTAAAAATGGCGGACAATGAATTGTTGTGGTATAAAATAATATAATGAAAAGGAAAGCCACCTACCTCAACTTCTTATACTTTGTGCCAGCACCAAAGTACTGGCTACTGGGTTGGTGAACACCCTCGGGTACTTACAGTCCACCAGCAATGCCACGTCCCAGTGGTAAGAAATAACAAAATACCGAAGTTACTGTAAATTTAGTTTCTGTATTCTTCAGTGCAGATAAAATCAAAACATTTGGAAATCCATACACTGAAAGGTGTGTAAAAGCTGATAGAGAACAAATTACCAATAGGATCTAAAAAGGAAAGCCAAAATGACCTAAGGACAGAGCTGGAAACATGACGAGAGGGCAATATCCTCTCAAAAAAACCATTCATTGTTTCCAACGATTTATTTAACTACTGGCCACGCATGATTATCTAAAGTTTCAATACATTTGGAGAGTTCATATCTCCATTAATTGGAGTTATAATACTGACACCATTATATGTAATACGCTCCAAAACATTGCAGAGACAGTTCCTGTATTCTCTCGGTTTGACATAGCACCTGTACATTCTCCAAGTAAACATGTATTATTTTCTTGTCTTTCTCTATCATGACTATAGTTACATCACTAAAATTGAACGTTATTTTGAACAAGGCAGTGCTATTTTTGCCTACAAAAATGACATATGCTTAGCTCTGTTGAGAGTTCTAATGCAGCTTCTCTGTGATACGACCCTTCTCTTGTTCAAATAATCTCTCACTAATAGTCCTCGCAAATATTTTCCTATGTGAAGTAGCATTACATGCATTTATAAGATCGTAAAGCGTTTGTCGTCTTTTTGTCCTCAGGTGTCTAAATCAGCGTTGGTTACCTCTCTGGTCGGTTTCATCTTTTTATATTTTCATCATTTTTCTTTTCGTCAATTGTGTTGGGCAAGGAGTATTTCGGTTTATAGATTTCCAAATGTTTTTTACTTTATCTGCACTGAAGAGACATAAGTTGCGGAAATGTACATATGCAGAAACTAAATTCACAGTAACTTCGGTATTTTGTTATATATCTATAATGATTTGTTTTAACCTATGGTGCATGCAAGTCAAATATTTTCCTCGACGAGGCATTGTCAGTAGAAGATTGCTTACCAATAAAGAGGAAATTAATAATAAAAAAAAAAAATAGAAAATAAAAGATAAATACCAAAAACAGAAATGTGTCTTCGGAATATTTTTAATCGGTCGTTGCAATTCCAAAAACGGCCTTGTCAAAGTACCGATGTTGAAAAATTCCAACTGACAGTAACCATTTTGGATTTATTAATATGACCAACTATTGTAATTTCTAATGGTTGTATCTTTTGAATGATATGTTAGACTCGAACGTCGTTATACTTAGCTCCTTTTAGGACATCAAGCAAATTTCTGTCTGTTATCCTATACCGAGAGAAAATGTGTTTGCTGTCTTCATATTGATTGGTTTCACGTATGATCAGTTTTCATGTCCGCAACGTATTTCTCAAAATTGAAATATCATTGTCCATGGATTGTTCGTTCTTTTGACTGACTGTTCGGTTCTAACTTACTTAATAAGAAAATGTCAATATACACACACGAAAACAAATTGTGCAAAGGGAAAATATTATATATTACCAACAACTGTTGCTTTTTTCATGTACATTATAAACATACTTTAAAGTTATTGTCAAAATTACTAGGTAGGGCTTTGGTATAAACAGAGATTGTAACAACTTTGTGAAGATATCCAAAAAATATACACGTTTATTTTCTCTCCTTTAAAGATTGTGGTCATGGAGTTAGTAGTCTACCTTAATGGGTTTTATTCGTATGTTTATTATACTATAAGGAAACGGGACAGATAAAACAACGGCAGTAGAATACCGAAGGAACAAAGGGGTGACATTCACAAAAATCGAAGTCCAAAGACAGGGCAAAAACGAGAACACAGAAAACAATGACGTTAGACACAAAAACAATGACGCCAGACAGACACAAAGCACAGAACCAGAAACCACAACATTCAGAACAAAGGCACTCACAGTGTGAACTCCAGTGAAACTGAGAGTGACATCAGGTGCTCCGGAAGGGTAAGCATGTCCTGCTCTGTTAACAGCACCCGTCACACTGTGAGTGATTCAATCCGGGAAAATGTCAAAGTCGGTAGTCAAATCCGGGAAGACGTGAATATAGCTGAAAATGTCCACTTTCATTTGGGATACTGACACGTCATATCTTTCAATGATGCTATGGTGACGGCCATAGAATTTCTTGAGGGATGAAATTAACAAAGGTTGAACAAATCCCTGACTAAGCAGCTTTTGGGACAGTGTTTTTGCTCTGTTCAAAAAATCACTGTACAAACTACAAGCTCGACAGTAACGAATCAACTGTGAAATGTACACTCCATAGGCTGGAGAGGTAGGTATATTGCTGCTAAGAAAGGGAAAGTTCACAATGGGGAAATTAAAATCATCACGCTTGTCATATAGCTTAGATTTCAAACGTCCATCTTCGTCAATATACAATAAAAGATCTAAGTACGAAGCTGAAGTAGGTGTTTCAGTTGTTTCTTTAATTTGAAGCTCATTTGGATAGATCTGATGTAAATAATCCTTAAATTTAGGATTATTCAGAGAAAGCACATCGTCTATGTAGTCTATAAAAAGGAGGTTTGGTAACCCATATATAAGTTTAACCCTACCCTGGCTTTTGCTAGTGCCGGTACCAAGTCCGTCTGTCCCGAGTTCCTATCGTTGTTTACCTTTGTCTTTTGTCTTTTTAGTGTTTTTCCTGTGTGGTCCCCTGGCAAATTATGGCATGTGATTATAATTTTCAGCAATTGTAGATGTTTCCTGTTATCCCTTTTATTATACCATTCGCTTGAAAAGGGGGGTATACAGTGATGGGGTTGCCCGTCCGTTCTTCTGTCTTTCCGTCCATCCGTTCATTACACCCAAGGGTACCCATCTCTTATCCGCTACTCCCCCTGAACCACTGAATAGATTTTCATGAAACTTTAACGCAGTCTTTTTTACATAATGTAGATGTACACCACTTATTTCAGAATTTGATTTTATTGATTTTAGGGGTTTTCCATTGCAAAACACGGACTTTGCCATTACATTACAAGGGGTACATATCACTTATCCGCTACTCCTCTGTAACCACTGAATAGATTTTCATGAAACTTTAACACAGTCTTTATAGACATAATGTCGATATGCACCTCTTATTTTAGTGATTGGTTTGATTTATCAAAGTTGGTAGCGGTGGGTATTATAGCAGTGAGCTTTGGTCACAGTTTTCCTAGTTTCATTTACGGTAAAACTCAAGAACCCTACAACCACTTATTATTTTGTCATACCCGTATTTAATGATACAGATAGGCTTATCGACCTCATCTTCCAACAATCAGTTTTAATTTTTCAAGTCTATATAGAAATTAAATGCTGAAGTTTAACACATTTTCCTTGATCATACAAATAACTAAATACCGAAGTAACTGTGAATTTGATTTCTGCATTGTGCCCATTTCGACGACTTATGTCTCTTCATTGCAGATAAAATCTGAACGTTTCGAAACCATAAACTAAAGATGTTTAAAAACTGACTGAGAACAAATAAACAATATGATCTAAATGTTAAGCCTAAATAAGCTAAGGACAGAGCTATTCACGAGGGAGATACTCCTTAGTTTGCAACAAAATTTACAAAAAATTTAGATATTGCCAAGTTCCTTATAGTCATCAGCAGATTCATCGACCCAATGGTAATAAATGACTAAATACCGAAGTTACTGTGAATTTATGTTCTGCATATGCATATTTCGACAACTTATGTCACTAATACTAAATAACTAAATTCCGAAGTTACTGTGAATTTAGTTTCTGCATTGTGCCCATTTCGAAAACTTATGTCTGTTCTGTGCAGATAAAACTTGACCGTTGAGAGACCATAGAAATTATTTTCATAAAACAGGTGATTGGAACAATTTTAGATATTGGAGAAACAAATGTAAAACTTTGATAGAAAAATCAAAGGTCGAATATTACAGACAAATTGTTGAAGATAAAAAAGAGTCCAGTGAAATATGGAACTTATTCAAAAACCTGAATCCCAAAAATCATTGTAATCTACCACCATCGATGAATTTTAATAGTGAAATCACAAGTGATATACAAGACATAATAAATAAATTAAATCTCTTTTTCTCTAGAGTTGGTGCCACATCTACGAAACACTTTTCTCATGAAAGCTTAGAGTCTCTTAATAACTATGTCACGTCTAAAGTTCCTGCCCAAACTGAGTTCAAGATACCTTTAATTAAAGTTGATGAAACAAAACGACTTCTAGTAAAATCAGATGCCAAAAAATCCATCGGTCTTGATAATATAGGTCCATATTTTCTTAAATTATCAGCTGAAATATTAGCACCCAGTGTTACATACTTGATAAACCTTAGTATATTACAAGGGGTGTTCCCATCCAGTATGAAATTTTCAAAAATATGCCCGATATATAAAACAGGTGACAAAAGTATGCCCGAAAATTATAGACCAATATCTATATTACCGACTCTTTCAAAAATATATGAAAAACACGTCGCACATCATCTTTATTTATATTTGTCAAAGTATAAATTGCTATTTGATTCTCAATCGGGATTTAGAAGTCGGCAGTCATGTCAAACTGCACTTACAAATCTGTCTGACAAATGGTTGAAATTTATGGATGATGGCAATGTAATAGGAACAGTGTTTCTAGATCTAAAAAAAGCCTTTGACATGGTTGACCACAGTATTCTTATTAAAAAGCTCAAATGCTACAAAATTTCGGCATTTTCAGAAAAATGGTTTGAATCTTATCTGTCTCTAAGAAAACAAAAGATGTGTATTGGAAGCTATATGTCAAATGCTGAACCTGTAATGAATGGTGTACCACAAGGTTCCATACTAGGCCCTCTTCTTTTTATACTATTTGTAAATGATTTGTCACTTGAAGATATTTCATGTGAAATTGAAATGTATGCAGATGTTACTACATTGCATCACAACAGTAAATCTGAATTAGAAATAGAAAATCAATTAAATGCTGATTTAAAAATAATCAGTTCATGGTGTAAAAATAATAATTTGAAAATAAATCCAGTTAAAACAGCATGTATGTTAATTGGAACAGCTCAGAGAAGGGCCAATTTAAACAGTAATGACTTGAAATTAATTGTTGAAGATCATGAAATTGCAAATGTCAATACTCAAAAAATGCTAGGGATATATATAGATCATAACTTGGACTGGAAATATCAAATTAATCACTTATGTAATAACATAAATTCTAGATTATTTTTATTCTCAAAAATTAAACAATACTTAGATAAAGATTGTAGAATTTTATTTTTCAATGCTTATATTCTGCCGATATTTGATTACTGCTGTACAACTTGGGGAAATTGTTATGAAGAAGGAATTGACCGACTAACAAAACTTCAAAAAAGATCTGCACGAATGATACTTGATGCCCCCTTTCTTACATATGTACCCCATCTAAAGAGCTCTTCAAAAATCTAAACTGGCTTTGTTTTAAGGAGAGAATAAATTATCATAAACTTGTCCTAGTATTTAAAGTTTTAAACGATAAAACGCCAGAATACCTCAAACAATACTGCAAACAAAATTCAAACACCCATTCAAGACATTTACGATTTGTATCAAGCAATAATTTAGCAATTGTACGGCCTAAAACAAACTGCATGAAACGATCTTTCGCATATAGTGGCCCAACTCTATGGAACAAATTGCCAAATAACATTAAATCTGTTACGAACATAAATATAGTTAAAAACAAATGTTTTAAACATCTTTTTGAAAATTCTATTATGATATGATTTGTTTATATATTGTATGTATTTTGTTGTATTATCATGTTATTATTTTGTGTTTTATGAGGGCCTGAAGTTAGATTAGTGTAAACTAATTCAGTTATCCTCTTTAAATAAAGAAAATCATTATTATTATTATTATTATTATGTTTAAAAACTGATAAAGAACAAATAACCAATATGATCTAAATGTAAACCCAAAATCAGCTTAGGACAGAGCTTTGCTTGAGGGAAATACTCTTACTTTTCAACAAAATTTACAAAAATTTAGATATTGCAAGGTTCAAAATAGAATCGACTTTCGGGTCAGCACCGAAGAACTGGCTACTGGGCTGGTGAATACCCTCTGAGACTAACAGTCCACTAGCAGAGGAATCGACCCAGTGGTAACAAATAATTGAGTACAAATATTAAAAATAAACTTACCACTTTTTATCGTCTGGTTTGCATGGAATGATTTCAAAAGTTACATGTATGCATCTTAAAAATCGTTGTACGTTTGAAACCGTTATGGTTGGGTCCGCCAGTTGGGTTTTAAGAGCATCATAAATATTTGACCTTGCTCATAATATGTTATCATGAAAATTTGTCACTTTTTCTGTCCCTTTTCACGGCCCTTCATACTATTGCTTAGGATATGATTTATTTCTCCTTTTGCTACTGATTGTATGTGAATAAATATTTGCAAGCAAAACAACGTTTTTCCTTTATCCAATGAAAATGACAGTAACAAAACAGATCTTCTTAAACCATATATGCCTCGCTTACAGGGTGAGAGGTCCTGTTCACAGAGTAGGACATGCTTTACCCTTCCGGAGCATCTGATGTCACTCTCGGTTTTATGGGAGATACTGTGTAGGTGCCTTGGTTTTGAAAAGTGTGTTTTTGCGTTTTGTACAAAATGAAGCTGTTTCTCATGGTTGTATCTTTTGAATGAATTGTGTCCATCTAGTTTCTCATTGTTGTATCTTTTAAACGAATTGTGTCCATCTAGTTTCTCATGGTTGTATCTTTTGAATGAATTGTGTCCATCTAGTTTCTCATTGTTGTCTCTTTTAAATGAATTGTATCCATCTAGTTTCTTATTGTTGTATCTTTTAAATGAATTGTGTCCATGAAGTTTCTCATCGTTGTATCTTTTGAATGAATTGTGTCCATCTAATTTCTCATGGTTGTATTTTTTAAATGAATTGTGTCCATCTAGTTTCTTGTTGTTGTATCTTTTAAATTAATTGTGTCCATCTAATTTCTCATGGTTGGATCTTTTAAATGAATTGTGTCCATCTAATTTCTCATGGTTGTGTCCATCTAGTTTCTCATGGTTGTATCTTTTAAATGAATTGTATCCACCTAGTTTCTCATTGTTGTGTCTTTAAAATGAATTGTGTCCATCTAGTTTTTCATGGTTATATCTTTTAAATGAATTGTGTTCATCTAGTTTCTCTCGGTTGTATTTTTAAATGAATTGTGTCCATCTAGTTTCTCATGGTTGTATCTTTTGAATGAATTGTGTCCATCTAGTTTCTTATTGTTGTATCTTTTAAATGAATTGTGTCCATCTAGTTTCATGGTTGTATCTTTTAAATGAATTGTGTCAATCAAGTTTCTCATGGTTGTATCTTTTAAATGAATTGTGTCCATCTAGTTTCTCATAATTGTATCTTTTAAATGAATTGTGTCCATCTAGGTTCTCATTGTTGTATCTTTTAAATTAATTGTGTCCATCTAGTTTCTCATGTTTGTATCTGTTGAATGAATTGTGTCCATCTAGTTTCTCGTTGTTGTATCTTTTAAATTAATTGTGTCCATCTAATTTCTCATGCTGGTATTTTTTTAATGAATTGTTTACATCTAGTTTCTCATTGTTGTATCTTTTGAATTGATTGTGTCCATCTAGTTTCTCATGGTTCTATTTTTTAAATGAATTGTGTCCATCTGGTTTCTTATGGTTGTATCTTTTAAATGAATTGTGTCCATCTAATTTCTCATGGTTGTATCTTTTGAATTAATTGTGTCCATCTAATTTCTTATTGTTGTATCTTTTAAATTAATTGTGTCCATCTAGTTTCTCATGGTTCTATTTTTTAAATGAATTGTGTCCATCTGGTTTCTTATGGTTGTATCTTTTAAATGAATTGTGTCCATCTAATTTCTCATGGTTGTATCTTTTAAATGAATTATTTCCATCTAATTTCTAATTGTTGTATCTTTTAAATTAATTGTGTCCATCTAGTTTCTCATGCTGGTATTTTTTTAATGAATTGTGTCCATCTAGTTTCTCATTGTTGTATCTTTTGAATGGATTGTGTCCATCTAGGTTCTTATGTATCTTTTGAATGTATTATGTGCATCAAGTTTCTCATGGTTGTATCTTTTGAATGAATTGTGTCCATCTAGTTTCTCATGGTTGTATCTTTTGAATGGATTGTGTCCATTTAGTATTTCATGGTGGTATCTTTTGAATGAATTGTGTCCATCTAGTTTCTCAAGGTTGTATCTATTGAATGAATTGTGTCCATCTAGTTTCTCATGGTGGTATCTTTTGAATTAATTGTGTCCATCTAGTTTCTCATGGTTGCATCTATTGAATTTATTATGAGACTACGCTTTCTTGTACTTTTTCCCTTTAAGATATAAAGAAAGCTATTGTAAGCTTTCAATAAATTATGCATTTGCTGAGAGAAAATGTTTTTATTTAGATTTGAGGTATGTTCAATGCGTGTTTCTAAAACATTCAAATATTAATTTTCAAGCATGTTTTAAATATTATACGTATGCATTTTTTAATGTTAGATTTACATGAAAGACATGGTATTTTTTGCTGTGGCTTATTTTGTTTAGATTTTAGATGCGAAAACAAACTTCGAACAAGCGACTTGGTTTTAGTCAGTTCACATTTGAAGAATACCTTTTTGCTGCTAGTTAAAAAGGGCAGTAAGTAGGTAAGTAAGTAGAAGACCTTTGTCAAGTGGTAATACTTATATATTACCAACAACTGCTGTATTTCGACAAAATAAGAAATATAGTTTAAAGTTATTGTCAAAAATAAACACTAGTTTTGATTATTGTAATTTTCTTATCCACACCCCAATATCTTGAAAGTCTTGGTCCTTCCTTCTTAAGCGTTATTGGAGAGTTTTGCAATTATTCATATACACAGAATCGGGTAACCTAAACAAAACATTAGAATATCTTGAAGTAATTTTTCTACGGGTGCTTTCAAAAAAGTCATTTGATGAAATATTGTACTGCAAGTGCCAATATATATGTTGCTCGAATGAAGCGCAAACTATTATTTTTTTTTGCAAACAGATTTTATTTCTATTAGGAAAAAGAAGGGAAACGGGGAATGTGTCAAAAAGACAACGACCCAAAGGGGAGTAATAACAACTCAAAGCCACCATAAGATCTTCAATGAACGGTGAGGAAACCCCACACCCAACGGCAGGTCGGAGTTAGCCCCTAAATAAAGAGTAATCAAGTTCAGCGAAATAAACATCATCATTACTCTATTATGTCGTAAAAGATGATAGACTAAAAGATGCTAGATCCTTCAATCTCACTTATAGATATGTTGATGATGTTCTTTCCATCAATAACGCATCTTTTGCTAAATGGATCCAATTAATATATATCCGCCAGAACTAAAGATAAATGAAACGACAGAAACACAACTAGATCTACATCTTTTTGAACTTACTACTCGAATTTGACAAAAATGGTCAACTCAGTAGTAAAATTTACGACATAAGTGATGATTTTAATTTCAAAATTATCAATTTCCCTTACATGGACAATGATATTCCAGCTTCTCCTGCTTTCGGAGTGCATGTTTCACAGTTGAGCAAGAGCTAGCACAAATTATACAGACTTTCTCATAAGACAAGTTATCTCCGTGACCACTTTACTAATCAAGGCTTAAAAAATTCCATCTCACACGATCATTAAAAAATTCTCTCATAGATATCAGTCCCTTGTGGAAAAATTTTGAAATTCCGATCCGAACGCTGATTCAAGATTCTCTTTTTCTTAACATTTCTTTTACCTGTTTACGACCTATCAATAGCAATTGCTGTTGAATTGCTACCGGAAACTACCGAAATGAAAGGAGAGGTTTGGCATGCCATAAAACATGTTTAACCCACCATTTCTTTTGAAATGCCTGTACCAAGTCAGGACCATTGCGGTCGACAATTTTTCCGAAGGTTCCACCTGATTTGTCTTTTTGTCTCATTGGCTTCGGCTCTTGACAACTCTGTTTGGCAATTTTATTATTACCCCAATCTCATTTAAATGTTGTGCTAGGATATCTGTTCAGAGATAAAAATACATTCCATGAAGAAAAAGATTTTTCTATGTAATAGTGTGTTATAAGATTATCAGTTAAGGCTGTGGTATTTACAGAGGTGGTGAAAACATTTGCGAAGATTTCCACCAAAATGTAAAGTTCACGGTAAAACTCCAGAGCCCCACAACAGCTTAAAGCCTCATGTTTTGTCATACCCGTATCTAATGATATCGATTGGCTTATCGACCATCACTGTCAAAAGTCAATTTAAATTTCTATTTAAAATAAAATGCTTAATATTTATCGCAGTATAAGGCTTAAAATATGGCTTTTTGGAAACACATTATATGACAAATAGTCGTTCAGGACTTTGGTAAGTAAGATTTACCTGTTATAAAACGGTCCTTATGATTATTAATTTTTACATATTTCGAACTTAAGCTATAAAGGGGAATAGATAAAAAAAACACTAGACAGGAATAAAAGCCCTGTCCTTGATAAACTGTATCGTGTGCGTTTTTGTCACATGTACATTCACTCCATATCCTTTCATGTTTACTATCATATGCAAATTTGTAAGGTATATTTATATGCCTATAAATTCTGTATACCTGAATAAAGGTAGTCTCAAATAGTTATCTCTCCAGGTAACCACATTTTTAATAACTATCAAGGTTTAATCTATTGTGTTGATTTCCGCCATAGTTTTGTATATGTCATATGCAATATTAAAATGTGCAGAGGCTATATTCGATTTTAAAAAATCGTTGAGTGTTTGAATCCATTATTGCCGAGGTCCGATCTGAACTTTATTCTCTGCTTATTTATTTTGCAAGTTGGGTTTTAGGAGCTTTAAGAGCATCAGAAATGTTTGCCCCCGCTTAGAATATGAAAAAAATAACCGTGTTTATTTTTCTTTTTCATGGGTTTGGTACTGTTGCTTTGGATATGTTGTGTTTGTACTGTTGCTACTGCGTAATGTATGTGTATGTATATTTGCTGCTGTGGTAAGTGGTTCGGTCTCAGCAAAACAATTTATTATCAATACATGCTTCTTCTCATCCCAACTACCCTACCTTTAATCTCTGCATATCTCGGCTAAAAAGTACCTCAACTGAAACCATATGTTATACAAGATTTTATCTACAGAATTTCCTATGGTCGAAATCACAAGTTCGTTGACCAGTATAATATAATGACCTCTCAACGTGCAACTTACACGTTTATATTAGACTAGATCTAGCATTGGGATTGTTTCAAATTAACTGTCGGAATTGACTCGTTACTTGCTTCGATTTTGGCCTCCATGTAATTTTATGAGCACTGTTACTTGCATATCGTGTGGCAGTGGTTAGTGATTCTGAAATGATTGCCGACTGGACAATCGATATTATTACCGACAGTCGGTAGCAGGTCTACCCTATGTATATCTTTTGACACCGCCCGCATATGATAGCATATACAAGATTCTGTGTTGTGCAAGTGTATCCGTTATGTATGGTGAATGTGTTGGCTCGTAAAATTATTCAAGAAAATGTTGCAGATGGCTACTTTGTAGGTACTCAGAACGCAGAATATAGTGAGTGTTCAGCTTATAAACGGATCCAGAGGCCCTGTATTTTTTGTATTTCTACTCTTATTAAATTTGCTATGTGTTTTTTATAACTTTATGTTAAATTTTAAATTCTAAATTCATCCATTTAACAACTCAAATGATCATGTATCTCTTTATTTTGTTATTGACTTTGAGAACTATTTAGCAATACATGTTTTGTCACTCTCAGTTTCACTTGAGTTCACACTGTGAGTGCGTTTGTTTTGAATGTTGTGATTTCTATTTCTGTGCTTTGTACCTGTCTAACATCATTGTTTTCTGTGTCTAATGTCATTGTTTTCTGTGTTCTTCGATTTTCGTGAATCTCACTCCTTTGTTCCTTCGGTATTCTACTGCCGTTGTTTGTCTTATAATTTACCCTGACTGGATTTATAATTTCATGATTCCCCCTTTCCCCATTCTTGCTTCGGTATTCGTTTGCCGATGTATTAAACTTATGCACTTCATCCTTGTTCTTACAATTACGTAGCCCTACCCTAAGTTACAATAGAAGTCCTAACTTTGTCCTAACTCGTACTTAGGACTTCTCTTACAGAATTCCTACAAGTACCTTAGTCTTCAACTTTTGACTTATTGAAAGCCGAATCTTTCCCTCTCCAAATTTCTAATTTCTGATAGCTATTCTAGCTCTACCTTGGTATTACAGTATTCCATATTGTTCTTAAACCATTCTTTTTTATCCTTGCAAACTGTCTATAACACCAATATGTTCTATGAGCTTAGTCTTGCTATCTATTAAAAAATACTCCAAACAAAGTTGTAGCAAATCGTAGCTTGGCAACAACTCCAACACAAGCAATAAGTCTCAGTCCTATTCTTACACTATATCGTATACATCACTAGCCATACCTCATCCATATCTACATTACATTTTAGTAATAGCACAACCCTAATGCTATTGTACGTCGTTTTAATTATATCTTATACCTTTCTTTTAACCTGAGTCGGATCCAAATTTGAATAACTTTCAAAGTCTTATGTCTATTGTTCTGCTCCAGTCGTCGAGGTTTTACCTCAACCTTGGTTTTTATACCCTGCATTCCACACGTAGAGGCTAGGTATTATGGTGTATTCTCATTCGAGTGTATAACTGTCAAAGTCTTATGTCTATTGTTCTGCTCCAGTCGTCAAATCTTTACCTCAACCTTGGTTTTTATACCCTGCGTGCCACACGTAGAGGCTAGGTATTATGGCGTATTGTCATTCTAGTGTATATCTGTTCGTCCGTCCCTCTGTTTGTCTGATTGTAGTGGCAAGGTTTTTGACTGATAACTTGTAAACGAAATGAGATTCTGTCTACACTTTGTGTGTAAGTTTTTGCAGCAAGATTGATGCTAAGTTTGATTTTGGGTTCAGAAGTCCAAAAGACCCTTGAGTTATGCCCTTGAAACTTATAAATTTTGAGAATTTCACAGTGTCCGACTGATAACTTGTGAATGAATTAAAATACGGTCTTCCAACATGGTTTTAAATTGTATTCCACAAAATACAGACACAGTTTGATTGCGGGTTGTGAGGTCTAAAGGATTTTGGAGCTCCTAAAAACTTTGAAATTTGTGAATTTTAATGTTTCCGACCCTTAACTTGGGAATGCTGTAACTACTGTCTTCAAACTTGATATGTAAAATTTTCACCTCAAAACTGAAACCAAGCTTGATTTTAGATTGATCCAATCATCATATCGGAATTTCATAACTTCTAAAAAAAATTGATCTATTGTATCCACACCGTTTGATATGAAAAAGAAAGGAAATGGGGTAAATGTCAAGAAGACGACATCCCATATCCAGGTTAAAATGACCCAAAACAAAGCATCTAGGAATTTTCAACACAGTGAGGAACCTCACACCATATAGTAAGCCCTAAATGGCCCCAAAAGGGTAAAAAGTGATTAAATCAATGGAAACAACCCACTTCCAATAACCCAAATATCAAGAAACTAAAATTTTATAAGAAGACAAGGACAGGCCAATGACCAACCTATTCCTGACCTGGGACAGGCGCAAAATATTTATATTCGATGCAGGAAATCACTTTGACCTTCAGACATCTCTAACTTTAAATGGAAGTTTGCAATAGAGGAATCGCTTTCAAACTTGTCAGTGGGTGTTTACGACAAAAATAAGGCCGTTTACGAGGTCAAGATCAATAAAAGTTCAAAAGCGTTAGTGGGTCAAGGGTTACATGTATGCTAGTATAACTTTGAAACTTTCAAAAAAAAAATTAGGTTTCCCACTTACACTTTGTTAACAAAATTGCAGAGTAAATTTAAAATTGGTTATCTCCAAACTCGAGCAAGTTTATAAAATGTTCAGAAGAGAGAATTGTTCTGGAGTTATGCTACTTCAAATTTTTCAACCCACCCAAGAAAAATTTTGGTTTGCTCTCTTTATACATGTACTGATTCAATATTTACAACCAACTCAATATACATAGCGTTTTCATAAAGTTTTCTGGCTATATGATACAAATATCTTTTTCAGTGTAAACCTTTGCATAAAGTTAGTGCTGATGACCTTCTTGTGACGGCAATATTGCGTTCTTATTTCTATACGATCGTCATACACAATTGTTCCATTGTCTATGTTTTCTTGGCTATTATTTATTGAAATTATTTCAGCTTAATAATAAGTTATAAAGAATACCATGCCATCACTTCCTGATTACTTAGTTGGGGTATTTTACATTTTTTGCACAGCAAACTACAAAACCTCACTTTTCCAATTTATTTATGCTGAAATATTTAATTAATTTCAGATCATGGCCTTTTCAAAGTTAAACATTGGAGGTGGAAAGGAAACTATTGTAGACAGTTTATCTAGTATATGTTTGACGGAAGAACTAGCCGATGTTAATTTTGCATTCCCGAAAGAAAATGTGCCATCGGTACCAGGCCACAAAATGATACTGTCTTTACGAAGTCCAGTTTTTAAAGCCATGTTTTATGGAACATTCCCTCAAGTGGAAGGAGAAGTAGAGATCATGGACATCACGGCCAATATATTCAAGATGTTGATAAGGTATTCTATTTCTGGTGATAATGATATCCCGTATACCATCAAGTCTGAACTGTGTAAATTTGCTTATTACTGCGTTTTTCGCTCTTGAAAGAAAACTATTATTCGATGTTGGCATGTTTCCATGACTTTACACCATCTTTTCAGAACCGCATAGAGTAGTTTTTTGAATTTTTGTTTTGGATCCAGAAACTTGACAAAAATTACATGTAAACGGTACCTAAACCAAAGTTTATTGCCAAAGGAAAGCAAATCATTTCCCGTTATACATGCCAAATAGGTTACCATAAAGTTTACCTGTGCAACATCAACATACTTTTGAAAATTAAAAAAAAAAGCTTTTAAAACTTTTCTTTGGATATATGTTATGTATACTTAGTCTTCATCACACATGCTTGAATTCCAGCCTCCCGATACACAGATTAACAAGCTATTTCACTTCTTTATCAGCTCAAATAAATTGAGAGATTTCCATGGAAAATTTATGTCGCCTGTACTGCTATTGTCAGAAACACAAATTTCAAAGTTATTAAACAGGATGTAAATGCCCGACAGACCTGAATTTGAAGCACAATATGGAATGTCATAATAAAGTCACTTACAAAATTTCAAGTGTCTGTGCTATGTAGTTGCCGAGAATTGTCATGAACATTTTTACCATTAATGGTATTTGTTGAAAATATTCAAAGTCGGTAAGCAGGAAGTAGATATCCGACAGATCTGAATTTGACAAGCGCAATATAGAATCCCATACTTAAGTCACATACTAAATTGCAAGTGGCTGTGATGTGTAGTTGCTAAGAAAATTACGAAAATTTTTACTATTGACAGTAATTGTTGAAAATATTCTAAGACGGTAAACATGAAGTAGATGTTCGACAGACCGATTTCAATAAGCACAATATGGAACCCCATACTAATGTCACATACAAAATTTCAAGTGGCTGTAATTTGTAGTTGCTGAGATAATGGTTACGAAAATTTTTACCATTGACAGTATTTGTTGAAACTATTCCAAGTTGGCAAACAGGAAGTAGATGTCAGACAGGTCTAAATTCGATGAGCGCAATATGGAACCACATACTTAAGTCACATACAAAATTTCAAGTGGCTGTGATTTGTAGTTGCTGAGAAAAGTCAGTGTCCAAGTTCTAGATCACTGCGGCTTTAATTAAATATGAAATCAGAAATAAAATATTAATATTCTTTTCCTTTGTTAGGATTGCAATAACTTTTGTCGACACTCGCAAATATGCTAAACTTCATTTTAGTGTTTATAATAAAATATTCTTTTTTTTGAAATTTCATATCATCTGCGTTTTATTTCAGATACATGTATACAGACAAGGTCGACATAAACGGAAATTCTGTCATTTCTTTGTTGTATGCATCAAAGAAATACCAGCTAAACACTTTGCTATCTAAGTGTGAAATTTATCTTTCAAAAAATCTGGATGCTAGTAATGCTTGTTCCATCTACAGTCAAGCTAAATTCTTTTCAATGAACAAACTACAGTCGGGAGCCTTGAAATTCATAGCTGAAAATGCAGATGACGTCTTCGACAGTGAAGATTTCCTATCTTTTACATCCGAAGATCTAATAGACATTCTTCAACTCGACACCTTGTGCATTACAGAAGCAAGAATTTTTCTGTCAGTTTTGAAATGGGCTGATAAAAGATTGGCACAGTCTCAGAAGTCAGTAAATGGGAAAGAAAGGAGAACCATTCTCTTAGAAGGCAACATATTATATATGATTGCCTTGTCTTTACTTTCGTTGGATGACTACACAGAGATGGTTTTACCAAGTGGTGTCCTAACGGACGAAGAACAGCTACAGATATTTAAAGTGATTACTGTAAAAGATAAGCTTGGAGCCACCGAAAGGAGAAAATTCAGAACGATCCCAAGACAAGGTACGAGTATTGTGACTATACCTTTGGAAAAAATGTTACCATCTGATGATTATGATGGTTGGAAAGTAAGAACAAAAGATAGACAGATCAGAGGTGTTGTACACAATGAAGGTATACGTCTACAACCGAACTCGGAAATTAAAGTGTTGTCCGTAATCATCAAGCCAAGATTTGATAGCCATGTAAGAGTCGAAAATTTGTCAGAGACAATTGTTAAGTGTGTTATTGCTGGAAAAACATTCCAAGGAATATATGGACATGTAGATGGTTCAAAAATTGAAATAAATGAAGAAGTAAATTCGGGGCAAATTGTGGAAATGTATTTCTCGTTTGGAGTGGATCAACTGCCTTATATGAATCAATACACGATGATCGAACCGATTCCCCAAACCTATAGTCGACGCTCCAAGCGTCAGCAATTTTATAAACAGCAAGAGTTGGGCTATACCTACAATTTGTCAGACGGTATGAAAATTGACTTTGGGTTCAGTGGTGTGTATTTAGTAAACAGTATTGATATCAAAAGGTTATAAATGTGGTCTAGCTTAGTGATTCATTTTTTTAACTTTTTCTCCAACAGCTATTACACATCTTTTGGTAATGGCCTTCTTACTTTTTATCTGCACTGAAGGGACACAGATGTCGAAATGTCCATCGGAAATTAAATTTTTCTGAAGTACTTTGTTATTTGTACTATCGTTATATCTTTTATTTAATCTAAAAAATGTGCAGATTCTTTACAGAGAAGCCATAAAAGGTGTCATCCTTTAGTGCCTCCATTTTCAAACACTTTTCCTTCTATTTTGTGTTGTTAAGACTGTTAAACTCAAGAGCCTGCTATTTAAATGAAAGTCATCGCAAAGACAATTGCTTAATTACAGAGTAATTACAGAAATTAAGGATACTACAAACTTTTCCATACCGGTCTAATTCCTTGAATTCATTTTAAAACTGACAACAGATTTACACTTCAAACAAAGCTGTGCGACAAACGCTATGACTTAACTTTTCCAACAGTCAACTTCCCTTTTCTTTGTAGCAACATTCCAGCTGCGCGAGCATATGGAGTTTACATTCGCTACTCAGGGACTTGTGGTCGACACAGTGATTTTTTTTTATAGAGCCCGCGGTTGCTCATAAATAGGCTACTCAAACAAGAGTTTGGTACCCATAACTTGAAGTCATCGCTCCAGAAGTTTACGGTCAACATCACTATCTTATGGACCGCTATAGGACACAGATGACAACATATCTTTCCGTTTAAAAGCTTAATTGTTGTTTCCTCTACCGGATTTCACCTTACTATCGGATTTGACATGTTCAACACGGCGAGTGTCTTATAGGGAGCAGGAGATGCTTACTCTTCCGGTGCACCTGTTTTCATGCATGCTTTTTGGGTGTCCGTATTGTTCATCTTTGTATACATGTGTGTGTTTTTCTTTTTTGTGTCGTACTCATGTCATGTCTTTGTTTTTCCGATGTTGCCATTGACCCTTGATTATTCGCTTTAGATTGACTGTTCGGTTCTCACTTATGTTACTGCAGTTTGGTATTTTCCCACTAAGATAAAGAGTAAAAACTGATTCCGCGGACAGGAAACTCTTTAGGAAACAAACGGGTAGAATATCGAAAAGCTGGGTAAATGTTCAAAAGCAGTTGTAGTTCATGCTAATTTTTTAAGAACCTAGGAAATACTTTTATTAGTTTTATGTTAATAAATGTAATTGCTTGTTATATTTAACTTTTGCACCATTAAAATTAATCTAATTAAACAGAAAAGTTTGCATTTGTTTGAATTTTAGTTATCATACATAATTCCTGCTTAATATTTCAATAATTATAGACAATTCCTGAAAAGCTGTAATTATACATAATTTCTAAACATGATAGTTATTATACATATTTGCTGAAAATTATACACTTTAACTTTTAGTAACATATCCACGTAAAATGGAAATTAAATTAGAGTTTTACTTCATACTTACATTTTTTTTTCTAACAACGGCAGTAGAATACCGAAGGAACAAAGCACAAGATTACACAAATCAAAGTCCAGAGACAAGGCAAAATCAAGAACAGCAGAAGACGGAAGACCAAAGACACCACATGCCCACAAAACACACGAACATTTCATACACAACACAAAAAAACTAATTCACTAACAGTGTGAAATCTAAAAAAACAGAGTGACATTAGGTGCTCCGGAAGGGTAAGCATGTCCTGCTCTGTATACAGCACCCGTCACACTGTCAGTGAGTCAATCCAGGGTAAAGTCAAAACCGGTAGTGTCAAATCCGGGAAGACGCCTTATATTTATTTGGCCTAAAAGACGACATTCTATATTACTGCAATTTACAACAAACGTTGATAATTTCAAATTTTCTTATCTTAATGTCTCATTTCCAAGTAAAAATGTCCCATCTGCCTGAGGATATATACGGTTTATATTTATCTCGTGCTACAAAATCTACCAAATATATGACTTCATCGATTGATATTTAAACAGTAAGCTACTCTTTCAGGGATGCAAGAAGGAACGTTTGACACTCTGAAAGTTCTGTGATTGCTTCATCTGGTTGTGTTTATTTTGTACCGATCTCGAAACGGGCTCCGACTTGTTTGCATTAGACAAATTATAGAATTATTCAGAATGATTTTAACTATCGGACTTGCCTTGTTCTTGGATGGACATTTCTCACCTCACATTAAAAGTGATATATATATAGAATAATGGTGGTTTTGAAGGCCAAGACAGAAAATATCACCGTATCGCGGCGAGTCCGATAGGACGAGCTGTGATACTAGTGATATTTTCTGTCGAGACCTTAAAAACTACCATTAATGTTTTTATTGGCAACGTCGTAAGAGTCATTATGTCAATTTCATAACGTCATTGCCTGATATTTTCTTGTATCAGGTCAGTACGGATATACTGACAATATCAGTCAGTAAGATCAAAGAGAAAATGTACATATTGCCGATAATTGCATACAATTACCTGTTGGCACAACTGGTCTCACTTCTTATGGAGTTCATGTTCATGTGACCAGTTTATTTCTCTATCTTATGATAACATATGAGACTTGAAAATATTTATGCTACGCTTCTTTATACTTCAACAGGTCATCTGCTTATAAGGGGCATTACCCCCTTTTTGGACTCGGGACTTTGGACTTATATTGGGCGTACTTTGGACTTGACCACTTGAGTCCATGGACTCCACGGACACAAAAGTCATAGCATTTGGGATTTTTATTTCAAATTAAAAAGAAAGAAAATAATAATAAATGGACTCTGGACTTCAACTCAAATTTTAGGTGGACGCAAGGGGATTATACCCTCATATAGACACAATAATTATGATATAGATGCAAATGCACATTCATTCTTCCAAAAGCAATTTTCAGTTACCTTGAAAGCAATTTATTTTGTTAATTTTTTATGTCCACTGACTGTGGTTTAAAGAAAACTTAGCAATTTTAGCGACTTGGCCAGTGCTGAAATAAAATGAAATGAGATCTTAATAAAAGTTGTAGCATCAATTATATAAGACGGTGGGATGTTAAACATAAAGTAATACAGTACTTGTAATTGTCCGTAATTCTGAATTGTGTTCTTTTTATAATGAATCAAAAGCCCTTCATATTGACTTTGAATTATTTTACGCTTTTATTCAAACACTGAGTTTTGTTGATTCAAATGCTGGAGAATGTGAATAACTGAGAGTAGCAATTTTGCTATCTGTTAAAGAAAATTTCAATTTTAGAACATAAAAGTACGCAGTTTTTCCCGAAGTTGAACGAAAACAGAATTAAATGTATATGGAGCAAAAAAAAACAAAAAAAACAAAACAAAACAAAACAAAAAATAACAAATAAAAAAAAACAAAAAAAAAAAACGCTTTAATTGTTATTTTGCATCGTCAACAAACATAAATTTAGCTGGAAAAGTGCTCTCACAATCACTACCATCCATTGCCAGACAAGAGAACTAGTTTCCAAAGCTATTGAACAATTACAACATATAGACAAATGCAAAGCACTCATCAAGTCGATTGTACGAAAGCTTGTTTAATAGTGAGATGTGGATACTATTAACAGGAAGTCAGAATTACATTTGGAGATAATGAAATGCCATATTAAAAATATGACAGTATATACTGCTGATGTGTAATATCAAGGTAAATCATGCAATGTGATTGGTTAGCTTGACAGGGGATATGAGAACGTATCCCCGTGGTAGGTAAGTCACAATTTTTAAACACCTTTAAATGGAAAATTGTAGCACTTCTAGCAGAACATAATTGTCATTCGTGAAGGGGATATAGGGCACAGACAGGGAATATGAACCAGTATCCGCTGTGAACATTCCCGAATTACATATAATAATAAATTAACAGCCATTTCGGTATTTTTGTTATTTATTACCACTGGGCCAATGCCTCTGTTGGTGGACTGTTGACCCCCGAGGGTATTCACCAACCCAGTACTAGTCAGTACTTCGGTGCTGACCCGAAAACCGATTGTATTGAAACTTGCAATATCTAAATTTTGCAAAATTTTGTTTAAAAAGTATCTCCCTCATGTATAGCTCTGTCCTTAGCTGAATTTTGGCTTTTCTATTTAGATTCTTTATGTTATTTATTATCTATCAGCTTTAACATGTTTTTCGGTTACTGGACTTCCAAATGATTGATTGATTGATTGAATATTGTTTAACGTCTACTCAGCAATTTTTCAGCTATATCAAGACGAGAACAAGTTTGTTGATAAATAATCACTTTGGGGTATGGAAATGGCAATGGGACGGGAAATTCTGACTGCCACTGGAAAAGTAGGGTGAAATCGTCAAGGGCGGGGAATTTAGCCTTGTAGCCGATCACCTACGGACCACCCCAAAAAGAGCTTGCTACAAGGGTTCTTTAACGTGCAGGAAGCGTGGCATTTCTTCCAACACGTGGACCTGAGTTTACATCCCATCCGAAAGATGGGTTGTGTATTTATTAATCCCGCACAACCACGGAATGGGTCCTATTTCTATATCCCGGGACCCTCGGGGTCAGCCTCCGTTTAGGAGGGGTCACACCCCGCAAGCCGGAGATACTGGGTCCTTTTTCTATATCCCGGGGTTCCCTCGGGGTCCTCTGTTAGGATGGCTCATACTCCAAGCTCAGAGGATGCTGCGGGCCTATTCTTCAGCCGGGACCGCGCACGGCGGGACTTCCAAATGATTTGATTTGATCTAACACTGATGAGACATTAG
Source organism: Modiolus philippinarum (assembly GCA_002080025.1). NCBI lineage: Eukaryota > Metazoa > Mollusca > Bivalvia > Mytilida > Modiolidae > Modiolus > Modiolus philippinarum. The sequence goes on from MJUU01002383.1 coordinate 114,236, forward strand.
TTGTCGAAATGCGCATATGTAGAAAATAAATTTAACAGTCACTTCGGTATTTTTGTTATCCATATGAGAAATTCTCTCAATATCAAGTACACCATAACTGAAATATATATGGATCATACATCTCTCGTATGGGCATTCTTTTAACGATTCCACACTGCAGGAGAAACAAATACTAGTCTTAACTAAACAATGAAAGAACATGACGTACATAGTACATGCACATGAGAAAAAGTCTCTACAAATACATGGCAGAACCAAACCATGAAACAACGCTTTTATTGTTGTTCTTCATCTTTAAGCCACCTTGAGGCCTTCAACAATGAGCTTTGCTAATACCTTATAGTCAGTCCAAGGCGGCCCAAAGCATCGATTTGAGCCGTATTCATTGATAATTGTCGAACAACGCTACATCCATGTTTTTTTATGTAAATGGATGTAGGATCGTCAACAAACATTCAATTGACTGGTAAAGTGCTATACAATTACTGTAATCAGTTGCCCGACAAAAGCACCAGTGTCCAAAGCTAGTGAACAATTACAATATATAAAACAAACACAGGACACTTATCAAGCCGATTTCAAGAAAATTTGGCATTACAAAAAATGAGATGTGGGCACTATAAACAGGTGGTCAGGATAACGACAAAAAATAAAACGCCAATTTTGAAAATGTTGAATTTTTCTCAAAACACAAGTAGTAGTATCCTCTAGTCTAATTTGTGTCATACAATAAAGACAATTTTAATTGTTTCAAAATGTGGTATATGTATGTACTACGTTTCTTTCAACGTTAATATTAAGGTTCAATACTTTTTTTAAATTCGGACCAGTTAATCATTATATTGATAATATTCCAAAATCATGCAACATCATGGTCAGACCTTAGAATTCCTTGATTTCGAAACTGCTTATTAAATCTGCCCCCTTTAAACTGAAAAGTACATCAGTATTTCTTGGCATAGTGTATTTGGACCAACATATATTTTTGACTGGTGCATGTTTGAAGAAAAAAATGTTTCAAATGAGAAGATGCTATCGTTTGAAATGAGTATGAAGAACGATAATATAGCCCCTTGCATTCTTGTTGGTTATCTACAATTTCGAATTCCAACAAAAGGATATTTCCAGGAGTTAAATCCATCGTAGTTTTGTCCTTAGCTATATTTTACATAACTGATTATTCGGATTTCGTTTGGTTTTATGCATTTCAAACATTTTTTGAAATTATGGATTTCCTTTGTTTGGGTTCGAGTGCTGCTGACGAGGAATTAATTTCCGAAATAGCCATACAGCTCATTAAAATGATTGAAGCTGGAGTTAACATTTGAGTTATGGTCTAATGTTCATTTACTTCTGTCCTTGAGTAAAATATTTATGTCGAATTTGCACGATTTTCCATTTCAAGTAAAGTGCACATAACTCTTGAACATATATTCATTGGCACATTTCCATTATACTTAGGCATGATAGTTGCCGAAATTATTCGTATATTTCTTGATGTCTTTAAATTCACTGTTTCCTTTTTGCATTGTAAAACATCGAAATTTTCTTTCCTGAAAAGGAAAAGCTATCGGCGTTTCTTAAAGGTGGTGTAATCTGATCAAGTGATATTTCAACAATATGGCCATGTTCTCTTGGGTTAATTCGAAATCTTGTATGTATATTTTCTTTCCAGGTAATTAATTTGAATACCTGAAGTTGTTCTTGCTCCGTCAGAATGCCACTTGGCAATACATACTTTGTTAAATCTTCCAGAGATAATCTAGGTATCGCAATCATATATAAAACGTCGTTTTTTAAAAGAATATTTCTTCTGTTTTCACTGTTAATTAAAATATTTGATACCGACAGCTTGTTATCACAACATTTCATTACGGAATCGATATTTCAGAAATTCGTAACAAATCTACTTTCAGAATATCAACAAGGTTTGCAGTTGATAAATTCAGAAAATCGAAATTCTGAAATATATTTGTTGCATTATCCGCTATAAATTGTAACGTCAACCTCTGTAATTTGTCCAGTGCGTATTTGTAGATAGAACATGCAGTGGTGTTGTCTAATTTGTCTTGCAAAAATGTTTCACACTAGGATGTCAGAGATGAAACTTGGTACTTCTGTGAAATGTACATCATTGGGATAACATCGTCGGTCGTCATGGATAATTCGTCAGAATATACATATCTACAACATGAAAACTTCTTTATAGCATTTACAGTATCGTAGCCAACAAAACATAATGTTAGATCGGAAGCATTTTCTAAATATTGGATAAAATTCAGACGACAAGTACTAGGAATTAATATAAGAAAGATAACAGGAAACACCTACAATGGCCGTAAACCACAATCACATGCCACAATCCACAAGGGAACCGCACGAGAAAAACAATACAATGACAAAAGACAAGCATGGACAACGATAGGAACTCGGGATAGCCGGACTTGGTACCGGCACTAGCAAGAGCTAGCGGTAGGGTTAAACCGGTTTATGGGTACCCAAACCGGTTTATGGGTACCCAAACCCAAATCTGTTTAATTAGCCACAACCACATGTGTAACGAATGAGTTGGAAGTTGTAAACTCTATATGCTAGCGTTTTGGAATGTTGCTACAAAAAAGGGAGTTGGCGATGGGAAAAGTGAAGTTATAGCTTATTTACCAGTAACGGTGAAAGAAGATATTCATATTCAGTGATAGGCAAAGATGGGGCCTATTTTGTTAAACACACACTGATTCACACAAAAAGTATACAGAGGAGGATGTCATCGCAATGCTGGAATTCTTGATTGATAAAATATTTGTAGAATTTGGAGGACAAGTTTTCCAGCAGACAATAGGGATACTTATGGGGACTAATTGTGCGCCACTTTTAGAAGAATTATTTCTTTTTTCGTATGAAACCAGATTCATACAAGGGCTAGTTCAGAAAAAAGACAATAAGCTGGCCAAATCCTTTAATTTCAGCTTCCGTTAAATAGATGATGTTCTTTCATTGAACAATGCTCCATGTAAAGATAACCTTCATCTTATATACCCAAATGAACCCAAAGTTAAAGAGACCACAGGACCCATACCTCTACATTGACAACTCTGGACGTTTCAAAACAAAACTTTACGATTACGATGATCTTGACTTTCCAATGCTTAACTTCCCGTTTTTGAGCAGTAATATTCCCACATCTCCGGCATATGGCGTGTACAGTTCTCAACTCATTAATTCGCTATTGTCGTGCCTGTAGTTTGTACAGCGATTTTGTCAACAGAGCGAAATTGTGCCCCAAAAACATCAAAGGTATGTTTAGTCACTGCTGCCATTGTCACTACAGAAGTTGTACGGTCGTCACCACGATTTGACAGACCATTACAAGGTGTCTATTTCACAAATGAGAATAGATATTTTTGGGTAGATCCAGAGTTTATTACTGGACTGACTAACACCGACTGACAAAACCGGACTTTTCACTGGCAGTGTGACGGGTTCAACGCGTGGAAAATATCATGCTTACGCTTCCGGAGCACCTGATGATACATCAGTTTTTGCAGGGGTTAACACTGCTAGTGCTTTAGTTTTGTGGCGTCCTTGTTCATTTTTGATCTATTTGTTTTGTCTTTGTTATACTTTGGATATAAATTGCCGTGATTTTGGATATATGATTTCAGAATTCTCCCTTTCTTCGTTCTTGCTTCGGTAGTCGTTTACGGATCTATTATAGTCTATCTCTGTTTTTAAAGTTCTCTTGGATAAATAAGATGAGAAAAATCACTATAGCGAGGGTTGTTCAGCTTATCTCTCAAGACGAGAGCGCACATCATTAAAAACCCATACAAATACTATATATATATATATATATATATATATATATATATATATATATATATATATATATATATATATATATATATATATTGGTTTTCTCCACTCTTCTGTTGTCGGAGTATCCTATAAAGAAGATACTGCCGGGTGTATACACAAATTTATCCTTATTTCTTACCAGTCCGTTTGGGAGTTTTGAGCCCTTATTGTGCAACTTTTTTTAGAAACACAGTAAGGTGGTGGTTAAGTTGCAAATCTTTCTTCTCATTCTTTCTACCAACATGATGTTTTTGTTTCTCTCTTTTTATGTTCTAGATAGTGGTCATTGGGTTAGTTATCTGTGATTTTAGTTATATTTTGTATAGTCAATTAAATTAATGTGAACTTAAAACTGAGACCAATCAATCCCTAAATCTGATAGTTACTAGTGTCGTTTTTAAGGACTCAATCGTTATAGATATTTGTTTCCTTACTGTTGTCTATAGCTTAGGTTGTTTTAGGACTGTTGTACAAATGTAGTTTTTCAGTCATTGTAAGGGTTTTTGTCATCACCAGCACAAAATTGAAAAAATGTAAAAATTTTTATGATAATTCCTATCAATGTATACAAAGTACCTTATGAGTTTACACCAAAAATGTTTGTCTTTTCAATTTTTTAAGTCAGTATAATAAAACATCGACTTAAATACAGGACTTCTTAGTGCCAATATCATTTTGTGAGCTGGAAGGCGATGTGTGCCCTCGTCTGGAAATGTAAAATAAATGTCTGCTAGATCTTCTGTCATGCAAATGTTTGATAACGTACTAAGTATTGTACCATGATGCTGCAATCCCGTTCCTGGAATTGGGAAATCCATGTCTACAATAATGAATAAACATTGATAAAAAGAGAATGTCTTATATGAAATTTTTGTATGCGATTTAAAAAGGGTATAATGCCAGCTTCAAAGAGCAACAACGGAATTGTTTCGTGCCGTAAAAAATAAATCTGATACAACATGCGTGTTACTTTCATGCAACAATTTGTAAATGTGTGGAAGTAAACTGATAAATTATGGAAATCGCTAAAAAGAAAAATGAAATGTAAAACGCAACAATTCTCACAGTAAAATATATATGGGGTTTAATTAAGTAGAAATATGAGCAGCCATAGTTGTAATGATTCATTTACCCAGGCAAAACACTTATTTTTTGTTTTTGTAGAAACATGACAAAGGTCATGTCTTGGTTTGCCTTAAGCGAAAGTTTTTAATGCTTGTTTTAAAAAAATGAAAATGATGAGTGTTTTTATTTGTTTTTATTACAAGTGTGGCCGACCCACAAGAACAGTTAGTTGTAACGACTAATGAAAGGAAACACTGAAAATAGAGCCCTACAATAACCTGGATTTAGAGGAGGAAAGACAGTGTACACACATGTATCCTTAATACTGATTTATAGATCAAAACTACAAAAATAGGCTAAAAATCAGAAAATCTGAAAATAAAACATCATGAACTATTAAAGTTGGTAAGCTTACTCTTCACATACGGAAAGGGATATTCATGATTTGAACAAAATCAAAGTCATTCAGTTTGCCCGAAATCTTTGTCGTCAAATTTCTATAGTTTCCTTTGTTGAGATCCTGATACTATAACCCATATATCCTAGTATCCTTACCCGTCAATTTTTTTTGATATATATTAGATGATAATCGTGACTTTCGTCAGTATTATTCTACAAATGTGAATCATCGTTGTATCTAAATGTTAAATACAAACTCGAATTTTTCTGCTTGTTTTGCATAAGACCTTTGATAGAATCTGTTAACAAGAATATAAAACAAATCGACAAGTAGAGAGTCCTAGCTTGTATCCTATAGATGGCCATCATTTTATAGAACACGTCCACCAAACTAAACAGATATATTGTATGTCAAAATTTTAAGCTTCCTAGTCCTTGTCTTAAAACAAGTGCAGTAGTACCGAAGGAACAATGAAATGGTTATTACAAAAATCGAAGTCCGGTGACATGTCAAAAATGAGGACACAGAAAAACAAAGAAACGACACAGTCACAACGCACGGAAATACAAAAACACAACATTAACAACATAGCAACTGATAGTGTGAACTCTCATAAAAAACTCAAGTCTGCCGTCAGGTGCTATGGAGAGTAAGTCATGTCCTGCTCCGCCTGTGGCACCCGTCACATTATCAGTGAGTCAATCCAGGGTTATAAAATCAAGCTGAAAATGTCCGTTTTCATTTAGGACACTGACACTGATGTCTTGGTGACCGCCATAGAATTTCTGGATGCTGAAATAACAAAGGCTAGACAAATCACTGAGTTAGACGCTTTTGGGACAATGTTTTTTGGTCTTTTCTATTCTTACATTCCATTTATAAAAATATCTTACAAAAAGCAATGATTGCATTTCAGTGATTTTTGTGATTTATAGAACAAATATATACAGGCTTAGCACAGGAGAGGGGATTCGTATCTGTGATTTTACTAAAAGCAGACCCAACATCTTTATAAAGACCCGGGAGAAGGGTAATTGTTATAAGCAATGAAGTCAGTGCAAGCAAAAACATTAAATTAAGTAATATTTATCTTCTTATAAATAATAAGAAAGGCCATACCTTATTTATTATTCTATTGTTTGATTTTCTACCCAGATCAAAAGTTGATATTTTATTTTGTGATGTAAGAGTATATAAGATAACAAAGTTAATTTATCTCCGGTTATGTGAATATCTCTTTTAAAAAATATCACTCTAGTCTACAAATTCTTCACGGAAAATTGTTAGGGCATTGTATTTTGCCCTTGCATGTGCATAAGTCTGCTCGTTCATGATTTGAGACAATAATAAACCTGGCATGCCTCAAAGATGTCCTCGCACGATTTTCAAGGATAAATTCGAAAGAGGGACACGCGGGTACTTTTATTCAAAATAAGAACAAATAACCGAAGTTACCGTCAATTCGACAACTTATGTCTTTTCAGGGCAGATCAAATCAAGAACATAACATTAAACACAAAACCTTTACAGCTGTTTTAAGATTGTTAATATCAGTAACTCTTCAAAACAATTTTATGATTTATTTATAAGAAAAAACAGGTCTTTGTCAAGACAAGACAGAGTCAAAGTAAATGTCGAACATTTAAGAAAAATATAATTACATGTAACATGTCCGTAAAATGAGCGAAGTCCCCAGTCCCATCAATGTTATAAGAGACTTCATTAAAATACATAAATAAGATCAAGCAAATTGTACACGAACAATGACAAACCAATTTGCTATCCTTTTGTTTAATGCATTTCATAAAACCCGTACTGAACCACACTATTACATTTATTGTCAAGTCTCGGTTTGTTAACTGATAAAAGTAAATACAACAGTGGCAGTGAAATGCAAAATCAAATATGAATTGAGCAAGTTGCTCATACGGGCATAAAGGCACGAAAACAATTTTAGCATATTAATAGAGCTATCTTCCCTAGTTAAGCATTGACATGGTTGGTTTGACTACACATTTGATAGTTGGTTAGGAAATATTCCCAATTATATGATATATGTTACGTGACAGTACAGAAAACACTAAATTGCGCAACCAATATAAGAATAGTAAGTTAATGCACATGGCACAACGTCTCTTCAAATACATGGTGAAACTAACCAATGGAACAACGCTTTTATTGTTGTGCTTCATGTTCTGAATGTTTACATCTTTGATCACTGCTTTTTTTCTTGTAGTATACCATATGATAAAATCAGAAAAAAAAGTATTAATTTAAAAAGGTCAATGATTCTCTCTTTGTCATCATATATGTTATTTTTGTGACTATACTCTCGTTTGGACGAACTATCCAAGATACCAAGGGGGCATCTTAAACAAAACAAAGCAGTATTGTTATCCCCGCACTTTCGAAGAAAGTTCGGGGATAATGTAATACCCTCCGTCTGTCCGTCCGTCCGTCCGTCCGTCCGTCACACTTTTCTTGTGACTCAAACTCCTCCTACATTTTTGGATTTAGGGATTTAATTTTGTTGTAGAATTGTTGCATATAGTGTGCAGATGCGCAATAAGCTTTCGGATTTTCGATATTGGTCTTGGTGCAAACAAGAGGCCCCATGATGTCAATTTTTACACATGTGGCATGTGACACAAACTCCTCCTACATTTTTGGATTTAGGGATTTAATTTTGTTATAGAATTGTTGCATATAGTCTGTAGATGCGCAATAAGCTTTCGGATTTTTTATATTGGTCTTGGTGCAAACAAGAGGCCCCATGATGTCAATTTAAACAAAGACCAA